>APFE030366000.1:20085-59838 GCA_000404065.3 Pinus taeda | reverse complement strand
ACTCCACCAGATCCCAAGCCTCATTTTTGTGCAAAGATGCCATTTCATCAACCATGGCCTCTTTCCAGAGTTTTCCATCCTTTGAATCCACTGCTTCCTTCACAGTTCAGGGATCATCATCAGTAACAGAAAAAGCAAAATTTGAACAGAAAGCAGATGGACTATACCTTTTTGGCTGCCTTCTTTCTCGAACTTATCTTCTCACAACCGGAGTTTGTGGCTCTTCATCTTCTAATTCCTCCTCTGCTACAGAGTCTGATTCTTCCTCCTTTAGTTCAAACTCTATCTTCATAGGTCCCTTTGGTTGGTATTTATGTTTAATAACATCTTTCACCTCTCTGAACACCACATCTCGACTGTACACAACCTTCCTTGTTACTGGGTTCCAAAGCTTATAACCCTTTAAACCATCCTTATACCCATTAAAGATGCACTTTTCAGATTTACTATCCAACTTGGTTCGTTTCTCCTCTGGAACATGTACATATGCATCACATCCAAATACCCTCAGATGTGAAAGAGAGGGTTTCTTACCAGTCCATACTTCTTGTGGAGTCTTATCCTCCAACGCTGATGAAGGTGACCTGTTGACCAAGTAACATGCAGTATCCACCGCCTCTGCCAGAATTCTTGTCCTAACCCGACACCATTGAGCATGCTTCTTGCCCTTTCCATCAACGTCTTGTTCATTCTTTCTGCGACTCCATTTTGCTGAGGTGTATATGGAGTAGTCTTCTGCCATGCTATACCACACTTATTACAAAATTCTTCAAGTTCCTTGCTGCAGAATTCTCCACCATTATCTGTCCTCAGCACCTTTATCTTCTTCTCTGTCTGATTTTCCACCAGAGCCTTAAATTCTTTAAACCTGTCAAAGACTTCAGATTTCTTCTTAAGGAAATATATCCATGTATTCCTTGAGAAGTCATCTATAAATGATACATAGTACACAGACTTACCCAGTGATGGAACTTTCACAGGTCCAAACACATCACTGTGCACAAGCTCTAATATTTGTTTCGTCCTCTTACCACCAGAGGGGAAACTCACCCGATTCTGCTTCCCATATACACAATTTCACAGAAATCAAAATTCAGAGAGCTATTACTCATACCTTCTACCATACCTTTACCATGAAGTATTCGAAGGCCCTTCTCTCCAATATGTCCAAGCCTTTGATGCCACAACATGGTCTTCTCTCCAGAGACCACTAGATTTTTTGCTCCATTTCAGGAACCATAGAACTATTACACCCGTCAACAACAGTGCTACCTTACAGCTTGTACAGAGTTCCAATCCGAACTCCCCGCATCAATACCAGTGCTTCTCTCAAAACCCATCTGTGCAGGTATCCTTCTCGAACACTGTCTTTACACCTGCATCATCCAACTTGCTTACAGAAATCAGATTTTTGGCCAACGCAGGAATATGCAGAACACCCGGAAGGGTTCTAATCCTTCCACCTTGCAACTTCAACTTTACTTTTCCACGACCAATGATTCTAGCCTTCCTATCATCTCCTAGAAGACATCACCACCATCATATTTCTCATACTCGCAAAACCACTCTCTATGGGGAGTGAAGTGAAAGGATGCACCTGAGTCAATCAACCATGCCTCATGATCTACATGTGTACTTGAAGAAGCCAAGTACACATCCCCACCTTCATCTGAGGTGGTTTTCACCTCTGCAAAAGGAGCATCATCAGATCCCTTTCCTTTATCACGATCTTTAGATTTACACTCCCTTCTGAAGTGTGCTTCCTTTCCGCATTTCCAGCACACCACCATTGTAGGTTTTCCCAGAGATTTAGGTTTTCCTGGAGATTTAGATCTCCCACTCGATGACTTATTTTTGTTTTTGTTCTGGGATCGTCCTCGTACAGACAAGGCATCACCATTCTGGCTCTCCATATTTTTTTGTCTCATCTCCTGTGTCAACAAGGATGAGACTATTTCATCAAAATGCAAGGCAGTTCCATTGCTACCTATTGCAATGACCAAACTATCCCACGAATCTGATAGAGAACACAACAAACTAATGCACGTACCTTCATCTGAAATTTTAATATCAACAGATGCTAACTGATTTACCACAATATTAAATGCATTTAGATGCTCTGTCACCAAGTCTCCATATTTCATCCTTAGGTTATACAGCTTTTTCCGCAGGAACAGTTTATTCATTAGAGACTTAGATTGGTACAAAGTCCCTAACTTGTCCCACAAAGCCTTTACCGTAGCTTCCCCTGATACATTCAACAGTACTAAATCTGAGACACACAATTGTATTGTGCTCTTTGCTTCTGATCCAACTTCTTCCATTCTTCATCGGTCACTCCTGTTGGTTTAGTACCTGGATCTATTGCAATCTATTGATCTTTATCCACAAAGAGATCCTCCATCTTGAGTTTCCACAACTCAAAACTCTGACCATTAAATTTCTCGATCTCTATCTTTCCACTGCTTGGCATATTCTTTCACCACTAGAATTAATCTCGCAGATCTCCCACTAAACAGGGTTTACCACAGGCCCGAGGGAAACCCCTCAGCAACAAAGGCGTCCTCTTGATTTTTCATTATGTTCTTTTCAATGTTACAATACATATTTATACATGTCAAAGCATCCAATACCATGGACCGAAAACCGTCACGTCCAAAAAAATATGTGAGAAAATCATGCACAAATCCATATGTGGGTCTGCTTAACATAGGGTCCAAAACCAAAATTTCCCGGGGCACTGTCCTTGACCCCATAAAGTGGGGTTATGGGTGCCCTCAAACCCCATGTTAAATACATCGAAAGAATATAACACAACCCAAAAAAATAGTGTTGTCATGTCTCACCGTAACTGCCCATCAAACCTGCTACGACTAACAGTGACGATAAATCCTCGCTCACATGTTTACACTGCCATGGTAAATATTTGTGGTTAAAGCTAACCCCAACGGCTTTTCAACGCATGTTCACATGCTGACTATTGTGGTTAGGACCTCCGACGTAGCTATGATTCCAATAGTTAACTCTAACAGTCTTTACACATCTGGTCATATGAACCCTCTCTCCGGCGGTTCCAATATGGTTAACGTCCAGCGGTTAGGGCTGTTAACAGTTTTATATTGTTTTATAATATATTTTTAGTTTGATTATAAACAAAGGTCGAGAGGGTTATTTCATAGGGTTTGAATTTTAAGGGACCATTGATGTTTTAGGACTTAGGGTTTAGGTCTAGAACTTTTAAAAAACCCCTTTTACAATCTTTTGTCACATTGTTACATAAAACCACATTCCTATCATTGAAAAAAATGATATTGATCCTTTGCAACGATGACAACCTTGATGAAATATCAAACCTCTGTGATGGATGACACAAGCATGCAACACAAATTCTGCAAAGAAGAATGACAAAAAAATTTCATCGTCTGAGTCCTAGGGCATTATCGATGAACTCATGTCGACAACCAGGTACAACCCATATCAGCAAAACACCATGAACACTATAAACATTACCTGAAAAACCTCATCCATAACCAATACTGTCGAAACTGAACAACACCCATGAACTGCATGCTGATGATGACACTGAACACTGATGACGACACTTGAACACTTGTGTAATTAAATGAACCGATCCTTGTGGATCATTCCTCTCCACTTGAAAGATTTTGGACCAGAAACGTGTGACTTAACAAATAGGCGATGAGGGTATAAGTCCCTCTCTTTCCACCTTGACTTGATGATGTAATAATACATTCGATCAATCACCTACAAGTGATGACCATGATGATGCAGACCATGGCACTTTTTTAGTCGGTGACCTGTTTCTTCCATCTACATTACAAACAACTTGCGACGATGGAAAAACAACATGTTATCAACATGGAAATTGAATTCTTTCCACAAAGAATCATGAGTTAGTGATTCGAAAACATCTTTGAAAACAGTAGTTTTAGAACTTTGTTCAATAAATATTATGGGTATTAACAATCTACTTTCCGGAATAACTGAAATATTCAAAGACTCCTTTGATTTTGAATTCATATCAATTACTTGACTTGATTTTCTTTCCTGTTAACTAATTACTAAGTGAACTTGCTGCACAAAGCTCATATAGATTTGATGTAAAGATTGTTGCAACTTAGTTTGACTTTGAAATTATCTAAGTAATTGTTGACTTACTTGAATCACTATTTCTTCATCTATTAACTGATATTTCCATTGACTAACACTTGCATTAGTTTTCAAATCATTATAAGGATACTTTAGATCTAATTTCAAAAATGCCTTGTCATGAAACCTTATAGACTTCCTCTCCACTTGAAAAGAGGCATCATTAATTTTTAAAGAATGAAATATGATGCAATACCAAGGAAATCGCTACAACAAAACAAGTAATTTGTGCTAGCTTTAGCACCAGATTTTAGTGCATTTTTTTCTCAATGGGGATGAGCAGTCTGGTGCTAAATCTGGCTTTATTGTACAATTTTTAAAGTTTCATTTTTTGCGCCAATTCTTGCATCTCTTTTTATGCCAAATTTTGCATCATATTTTTCACTAAGATTTGCATATGGTTTTACAACAGGTTTTGCTTCTAGTTTTGTACCATTTTTTGCAGCTATTTTTGCATCATTTTTTTCTTCATGCTTTGTGCCATTCTTTTCTTCTAGTTTTGTGTCATAATTTGCATCGTTTTTTACAGTATCTTTTGCATCTGATTTAATGCCTTCTTTTGCATCCAATTTGTGCCAGTTTTTGCATCTAGTCTTATGCATCCAATTTTGCACCATATGTTGAATCTAATTTAGTTCCAATTTTTTCATCCATTTTTGCACAATTTTTTCATCCACTTTTTCGTTTTATTTGTCTCTGTTTTTTGCATCCTATTTTGCACCATATTTTTCATCTAATTTTGCATCATTTGTTGCATTCAATTTAGCATAATTCTTAACACCATTTCTTGCATCCAATTTTGCATCCTTTTGAGCATCTAAATTTGCATCCTATGTTGAACCATGTGTTGCATCCACCTTTGCATCCCATTTTGTGTCTAATGTTACATTCAATTTTGAGCCATTTTTTTCATCTAATTTTGCGTTTGTTTTTGCACCAAGTTTTGAATCATTTTTGCACCTCATTTTGCATCCAATGTTGCATATCAATTTGCATCCAAATTTGAGTCATTTTTATGCCCATTTTGGCACCATTTTTTCTACTTTTATATAAAATTTTGCACCATTTTGTAAGTCATTTTTGGTGTCTAATTTTGCATCCGTTTTGGCATCCAAATTTGCATCCTTTGTTTTGCCATATTTTGTATCCACATTTGCATCTCATTTTTCACCTAGATTTTAGTTTGAATTTTCATCTAGTTATGCATCATTTTTAGCATCCTTGGTTTCACCCCTTTTTAGTCCCATGTTGCATCTTGTTTTGTATCTTTTCTTACATCCTTTCTGCAACCAGTTTTGCATCCTAATTTTATGCCATTTTTTGGATCCTCATTTTGATGTCCATTTTTTGCATCCTTGTTTGTGCCCAATTTGGAATCTTTTTGTATGACCTATTTTTTTCCCTTCTTTCTGTCTAGTGATTCACCCTTTTTTAATTCTACTTTAAAACCCTTTTTGTGTCATTGTTTGCATCTTGTTTTGATGGCCGGTTTAACATCCAATTGTACTCCCAATTTTGCATCCATGGTTATATCCACTTTTGGCTTATTTTTTAGAGTTTTACTTTTATTTCCATTTATGACCCCCTTTATGGATTCATTTTACTAATTTCAATTACGTAGTGAAAAATATTATAGCCTCTAAATATCATTTTTTTGTAGGATTTAATTCATGGTTAGAGGAAGATAAAACACTCTCAATTTATCCCGGAAACCTAGGATAGACTGATTAAGAGAAAGGTTGTTCTAAGGCTTAGGATTCTTAGTAGATCAAGATGTAGAATATAGATTAAGGAAAAGAGAAGGAATTCTTGTGAGTCCTCTCATGCAGGCCTTGTTGGAGTTTTTAGTGTAGCTGGGGAGCACTCCTAGCTAGCTCCAAAGCTTAGTCCTACACATAAGATAGATAACAAAGAAACCTTCACATCATAATATATTAATAATCGAAACTATCAAGAAACATATAAATATTGCTGAATAAATAAACATAAACCAAAATCCCATACATTCATTAGTTAAAAAGAATAAGTAAAGAATGAATAGCAGCATATGGAAGGAAGAACAACCAATCTAAATTAATAAAGGAGTTGGAGGAAAGTTACAACTATCATATGTACTTGTAGCAGCACCTCCCCAAACTCCTAGTTCCAAAACTCTCCCTCTCAAGATAGATCTCAGCTGCATGACAATACAAGAATTACCATCCTTTTCTCAATGGCCAAGCCTCCAATATATAGGAAAGTGAAGGCTACAAAGATTTCCCAAATTCCTCATTAGTTCAATTTTGGAAAAATATTTTGGGTGAATAATGTTTCCTCATATAAAAATGGTCTTTTCCACTTTTTAGATGCTTTTGTGCTTAGGAAAAATCTTCCCTGTGCTTTATGGCTCTTTCCCACATTTGCATGATTTTCTTTTTTAGGAAAGGCTAAATATGAGGATAAAGAGATCGCATTCCACCATATGAGTTTTCAAAATTGAACAAGAGAGTCAAATTCTAGTTAACTCAATATTTTTTCTTCGTGACTGAGTGAGAATTTTGGTAACAAAAGTTAGATGAAGGGGACAACTTGTTATAGACTAGGATAACATGGTCCTCATGGTACATAAATTGTATTATAGTCTTATATAGTCTAGGAGAAAGGGGTATTTCAACCAACAACATAGTATTATCCTCCAAAATGACGAGGAGGTATTTTCATGTATAGCACATTTAATAAGATATCACAGTTCAAATTGATAACTTAATATTTGTAAACAAATTTAATGATAATTGACAACATTCATAAAAAATATAGCAGTATCATCATATATAACAATTCCCCATCAAAACATCATTGACAATGTTCAATATACATATATGTCTATTAAATCAACACTTATCACAAATACCATTATTCCAAGGTAAATTCACAACATTACATCCAAAAATAGCAATATCGTCATCCATAGTGATTCTCCATAAAAAATCATTCACAGTGTTCAACACATATATAAAGTAACAAGATAATACTAATAATATCCTCATCATCTTTAATCAAATCACCTAAGATTCAAATGTGTGATTATCATATCAAAATATTTCGTGAACACCATTATTCTAAGGTAAATTCACAACATCCATCAAAATATAGTAATATCATCATACATAATAATTCTCCTTCAAAATAATGTTGATAATTTGCAATATACACATAAAATGACAGGATAAAAATGATAATATCATCATCATAATTAATCAAATCAACTCAATGTCAATGTATGATTACCAAATAAATTTTTTTTATAGATATCATTATTCTAAGGTAAATTCACAACATCCATAAAAAAAAATAGGAATCTCATCATACACAATAATTCTTCATAAAAAAAAATGTAAACAATTTTCAACATATTTATAAGGTAAAAGGATAGTACCGATAGTATCATCATCATTATTCAAATCAACTAAAATTCAAATTTATGATTACCATATTGTTATAGACATTTTTGGGCACTTCAACCCCAATCATAAATATCCATAAACTGAGGGCTCCTAAGTCCCTAAAAGTGTTGCTTCACTGCCTAAAGGAACAAGGTCAGCTGATTACATCATCTCCCAGAAGTTTTCCACTGAAAATTTCTCATAAATGGTCAAAACTGGACCATACTGAAAGCCCAGTGCAGAGGGTGCGATACATATCACCTTCCTAGTGTACAAGGTGTGATGCATACTAAATTTCTCCTCTGTAGGGTGCGATGGTCGGGAATGGACAAATGGCAGGGACAAAATGCGAGGTGGAAGATCATGGAATCTTCCAGAAGCTTCCCCTCTGACACTTGCCTCTCTATTTTCGACCAACGATGAGTAAGAGATCATTATTCTCTAGGTGCAAGCAGGAAATATCAGAAAGAGGACACTAATCAAGATCCCAGAAGATGACTCACCTCCCTATAATCATCTATATATGGATCCCTCATCATAGAGATCTGGAGGCTGGAATTTTGTATCTTATAGAGAAGTGTTGTTGGTTTTCTGGTGTAATTTCATAGTGTTGGGTGATCTAAGCTTTACTTGAGGTGAAGAAGGGCCTTCTTGCTGCAGGATGATGCTGGGTCAGAACATATGGTTGTAATCCTCTTGCTGATTTTCATCTTAATAAAGCTATTCAAGGTTTCCTCCATATTCTTGTATGTTTCATTATATATGCATTTGTATGGTTAACACACATCTGGTCCTATGTTATTTATGAATATAGAGCTTTGTTCCTCGATAGTAGTATGTTGTTGTGATTCCACGGGTGCTCTTTGAAGCTAGGCAGACAAAGGAGAAGCAGCAAACCTCTATCAGGAAGGAGAGGAAATCAAGCGCAAGACTAAGGTTGGTCTCCTTTGTTCCACTCCTATCTATTTTCATAAAGGAAAGAAAAGGTAGACTTTACTTGTTTGTTTCTAAGATAGCCACCAATCTTAGTTGGAATAGCAGCGTATGAGTGGACACTATTCCCGGTAACAAAATTGCGACTCCACTGGGGAGCGACTAGATTGTTTGTTAGCCTATCTATCTTTGTTTCTTTTATAAACTTAGAGATGGAGCCGGAAGCCAAGCCAGCTAGCCTTTGAACTGCATCTGTTATAAAAATGCAAAGTAGATCAATGCCGCTTCATTCTATTTCTGGGTTTTGTTTATGAATTAAACAATTGATCTGCAAACAGTCTAATTTCCCTAAGTGGTGGCTCTAGTAACCTCCTTAGATCTACCCATGTGTTTTACATATACTGAACATTACTTGGCCTAAATCCCTGAACTGAATTGCAAGCTATGAGTGAAATCTTGTTTAAAGTCTCACAGTGGTACCATCGCACCCTGCCTTCAAGGAAGACTATATGCATCGCACTTCCCGAGTGCAGTAGGTACACTGCATACTGAATTCACAATGTGACAGGTGCAATGGTCAGGGAAAGTTAACTTTACCTTCAGATTGTGGTTTTTTCTCACTCTTTTTAGTCCTATTCAAGAGTTTTGTTGTCTATAGTCAGTGTATCTCTGTTAAAAACCCCTTCTCTTGCATTATTCCGCCTCCTTAGTGCAAAGAACTGTAAGTGTTTTTATGTATTGTGCGCCATTTTCAGTTCTCTTTTGCAAAAAAGTAGCATAGTTGAACTGTCGTTTCTGGATCTGAAAGTGTCGTAGCTGTCATTTTCAGTTTTAGAAGGCAATCCCATTGTTGTTGATAGTCTATTATATAGTTACTATTGCATATGATTTGAATTAATAGTTTTTTAAGTGTCGAAAATAAATTTTCATTTCGAAATCGCAAAGTGTCTCTCTTACCTTCACTTCATTTTGAAAAGGAATTTGTTGAGTACTGTTGCTTTGAAAATAATTCAGATTTTCACATAGCTTTCTTATCATCATTCATACATTAAGAAGGCTGAAAACAAATACATGCATGTGCATTTGTATTTTGACTGCTTGGTTTGATTTAGGACAGTGCATTTAGCGTGTGCTCTCTGCGCTTTTTAGAAAGATTCTCAACTTTATTTCCTTAGTAGCTAGGATTTTCATTGCCAAAAGAAGATTAAACGTTTGTTTATCATCTTAGACTGGATTTTAGGAATTGTATATACATCACACGGTGAACCTGAAAGGAAAATTTTTAAGCAAGATCAACTTAAAATAAATTAAATGAATCTAACAACGCTTTGGAACCTAACACACAACATATAGAGGTTTAGGCTAGAGACGTATTCTGGCGTCGTAAAACATAGTAACTATTGTTTTCAGTGTTGGTTGGGTGATTCCTCCACTATTAGATGGCAAGTTCCAGTACAGACTTGTGCTCCCATGTACCATCGAGTATATATTAGGAGACCACAATAGGTTGCATCCTTTAGCCTTAGGAATCCGTGTTTGCCGCCCTATCGATCACAATGCGTTGAACACAACATTCAGGAAGATTGACTATTGTACCGTAAAAAGTATTCTGCAATTTTGTGATTCGTTTGGTAATCCCCTCTGCCTAGATCTCCAGAGAAGTCCATTTTGCTCCTTTTTAGACTCCTTAAAGGAAAAGTTCCTCTAAGCACTTGTCACTTCAGGCTCAATAAAAATCGAAGGCTACTAGAGTCATCTTTTGTTTTTTCTCGACTATTTAAAATTGAAAAAACAAGTTGTGTCAAAGCGTCTAAAATTTATTTTAATCTGAATAACTTCACAAATTCCCCCATTGGTCTTTAGGTTGAGAAAATGGAGTCTACCAACCAAGGATTTCCCCTTGGAGGAAATCCTAGTCCCTTCTCCTCTTAGGGAGATGTTGGTGCACCCCATATGGCCACTTTGTCACTTCTAGGGTTGACAATTGGTTTGCTTGTCTAGCTCTTCTCTACCTCTGTCATTCAGAATCCCGTAATTCCTGAACAGTCAAGTCAACAACTAGATGACACTAGAGTTTCCTCCCAACCTTTTACCTCATCTGATTCTCCCTCTCCTCCTTCCTCTTCGCTTGATAAAGCCGATAAAGCTAAAAATCAAGTAACTGAGAAGAAGAAGAAGCAGAAAGAGAAAAAGGAAAAGAAGAAAAAGGAACTAAAATCGAAAGGGGTCAACCAAATGTCATCTAGCGAAAATCCTCACACCGCACCGTCGAAACCTAAATCTCCTTGTGTCATTTGCAATGGAGACCGCTATCACTGAGATTATCCCTACATCCCTCAGATCTTAAGGGATTGGTCTCCTCGTTTGCACAATCTAGTGGCGTCAACCTCTGACGATCATGTTGAATGCACACCATCAACCAGTGAAAGTGAAGCACCTGGACAAAAAAGGAATCCCAAATTTCCTTGTAAATTGTGTGAAGGAAATCATGCCGTCCACCGTTGTCCCTTCCTTGACAAAGCTAAAAGATTTTTGGATGACCGTCCTGCTTCACCGCTACGGGTTCCTCCTGGATATAAAAACTCTTGCTAAGTCCTCCACTGGTTGAAAATCTGACTGACCCGTCATTGTGGTTGGTTAAAGCATCTATCATTGAAAATGAACCCTCTGAATCCATACCAGACAAAATTCAAAAGGTCGAGACGACAGTTGACCCGGTCTTGCCTTCAGAGTGTTCATCTTCGAATGATACCATCACTAAAGAGAAAGAGAACGACACCATTCAAATTCTTTTCATAAACACAGATTCTGATGAACTTGGGGGCAGTCCACCCATTCCTTTTGTCGCAGGAAGAAAGTTCATCAGAGTCATATCTGAACGTCTATTCGGTCCCACCACCAAGCAACCTAGTCGTTTCCTTCGACTGGAATCTACTAGGAAGACCCTGTTTACCAGCTAGTGTACCATTCATAATAATTTTACAAGCTTACAGAATGGTTATGGTTGGTACCATCATCGATGAAGGGGCTTCTGTGAGTATCCTTTCCTCAACTTCTTGTAAAGCACTTGGTTCGCCATCGCTTTTGCCTGAAATGAGAAATCTGACAAGCTTCGAAAAAGGAACCAGTCGACCTTTAGGGATCCTTCCAAATGTGCCCATTACTTTGAGAAGGAAAATTGTTCACATGAACATAATGGTATTTCAAGGACCATTAGATTATAATGTACTTCTTGGATGCGACTATATTTATTGCCTCGGAGCCATCATGTCCTCACTCTTTAGCGTAATTTGTTTTCCACACGAAGACAGAATGGTCAATCTCGTGGACCAAATGTCATTCCCCGGTTCACACATCGCAAATAGTCAAATGCCATCCCTAAATGGTCTTTTCACACAAGGAATGTCTCATCGATCTCCAGTCCGTCCACCTGATGAGCGCGAGTGATTAAGGAGGATGTGACTGAAACCCAGGGGGCATGCACCCTGGTCTGTTTCGGCAGGGAAACCTTGGGTATACAGGGGGTTTCTGCGAGGGATATATGACTAGTCTCACACCTGTCCTCACAAGAAGATGGGATTAGGCTAGAATAAGATACCTTCGTTAAGGTTATGCTGAGTGGCATGCAGTCGTACCACTCCCCTTTGTCTATTTTGGTAGGCATCGCCAAGGAAGATTTATGTCTGCTATGTAGATGGAACTTTCGTGGTAACCGGGAAATTTTTTGCTATACTTGGGGGAATGCAAACCTTTCCCCACGCAAGTGAAGAGTGGCTATTTATTTTTTAAATTTGTAGGACCTGTAACCCTTTAAACCTGTAAGGCTAGTCGTTTCCTAACTTGCATAAAGAAAGGATTCGGGGCAAAGCTTTAAAGATGTAAGCCCCTTCAAAATAACATCTTGAATGAGACATTCTTATCATACGACTGGTGAGAAATGTTACTGCAGGGTTCAATCTCGTTAAAAAATAAACCCTCCAAGAGCAGTTTTAGCGCATAGTTCAAGCTCATTAAGAAAAAAGCATAAGTCATGAGAAAATGTTTTCCCCAACATTTAAGCTCATTAAAAAATGAACCGGTAAATAACCATCGTGAATTCCTTATCGCCAAATTTTGAGCCTTGGTCGTGTTCTCATCATCACCTCCACTGTATTTTACTCCCATATGATTTTTTACCCCTTCGAGGAACATCTCCGAAGATTGATTCTATTAGCCATCCTTGTGACACTGCCATGATTGGAAAATTCCAAATCTTACCTGGAATCAATTGCTACCCGAAACCATCACTCGTTCCTCG
Organism: Pinus taeda; assembly: GCA_000404065.3. NCBI lineage: Eukaryota > Viridiplantae > Streptophyta > Pinopsida > Pinales > Pinaceae > Pinus > Pinus taeda. Next base: position 47,016 of record APFE030366000.1, on the reverse strand, counting down.
AAAACGAATCTCCTTTAAGCTCTTTTCAACTGACTCGTAAAATATGAAAACATTGCCGAGCGATTGGCCTCTCCGGCTCGTTAAAGTCATCTGAGGTGCTATCCCTCCTCTAGATTTTAATCTTTTTGGACCTGAGGAATTATTACACAAAACGATCGAGCGCTTGTCTTGTTCGGCTTGTTAAAACTATCAAAAATTTATCCCTTTTGTATTATTTTACGCTTTTTCGGACTTAAGGGATTATATGACAAAAAGAATCGTTGGAGTCTCCTTTCCGTTTCTTTTATACTCTCTAAAATTGAAAGGGACTGAGTTATCTTTTTCGTTAAACTCATTAAAACCGAATAGTGACAAACTCATCCAAATGGATGAGAACGAGTTTCACTGTCGCTAGGCTTGCTAAAATATAGTGACAGGTTCGCCTGAAGGGCGGATTATAGAACAAGCATATGTTATCCTCTTCAAGCTTGATAAAGATAAAGAGGTATTGATCAGCAATGACTGAGGAAAATTTGGAAGAAAACTTGAAAAAACGTTATTGGTAGCAAGTCGCTCTTAAACATGACACTTTCCTTCTGCATCCATGCCAGGTTGGGTTATTTCGGTCACTGGTCATCACCATTGGTTCGTCACACCATCCATCTTTGGAGTTAACGCTACCAATCCATCGTCAGTGTCACTGATATGTTCAAGAGAAGTCATTCAGACAATTCACCTGTGTCTCACCCACTACAATACATTCATGCTCCATTCCTTCATGACCGCCACCCTGAACCCTGTATCGTCAGATTGTTTTCACCTCCAAAATCATTTTCTTCGTTCCGTGTCGTTGATGTGGGATTCATTAAGGCCCTCTTGCGACGGGTCGCTTTTTGTTGACATCAACTCATTATCCAAGAAGTTGATTTAAGAACAACCCTTTCAGTACTTTGAAGATTGCATGCCTCAATGGCAAGTTTCTCACTTCTGGTGACAGGTTTACATCAATGGCCTTCGACTGAGAGATTTTATGTGGTGTTCGACACCAAGTCCTTTTTCACACCATGTGAATTGTACTGTAGTACCTTGAGAGTCATTTTCATTATTGGTGATTCCTCTCGCGCCTGTTAACAGCTTACATCATTGGCTGGTAATCAGGCGATGCCTTTCCATGTTCGACTCCAGAACATTTTTCACATGGATCGACTTGTACTCCGAGTGAAGATTGAACGAGTTTTGAAGATCCCAGATCTAGTTTCATCCATCCGGGCTGCGATATATTTAGGAATATAAAGACATCAAGTGTACACCATTGCCGAACATATGATCATCCAAATCAAAGGATGATGTGTCCATATCATCAATCTGTCACACAGACGATTGTCTGTCCTATGTACATGAAAATGAATTTATAAAGCTGAGAATGGGAATGCCCACCTCAGCTAGATCATGAAAAAATGTTGTTAAAATAATGTATTGTATTGTATCTTTTTATGGGTCGCCTCCCAGCTCGAAAAAACTTTGGATCCTCATAGTAAAGCATTTCACCTGACATCTGAAAGATTAATGACCTCATGCTTTAGGGGGAAACTATTATAGACATTTTTGGGCACTTCAACCCCAATCATAAATATCCATAAACTGAGGGCTCCTAAATCCCTAAAAGTGTTGCTTCATTGCCTAAAGGAATATGGTCAGTTGATTACATCATCTCCCAGACGTTTTCCACTGAAAACTGCTCATAAATGGTCAAAATTGGACCATACTGAAATCCCAGTGCACAGGGTGCGATGCATATCACCTTCCCAGTGTACAAGGTGCGATGCATACTAAATTGCTCCTCTGTAGGGTGCGATGGTGCTGAATGGACAAATGGAAAGGACAAAATGTGAGGTGGAAGATCATGGAATCTTCGAGAAGCTTCCCCTCTGACACTTGCCTCTCTGTTTTTGACCAGGGATGAGTAAGAGATCATCATTCTCCAAGTGGAAGCAGGAACTATCAGAAAGAGGACACTAATCAAGATTCTAGAAGATGACTCACCTCCCTATAATCATCTATATATGGATCCCTCATCACAGAGATCCAGAGGCTGGAATTTTGTATCTTATAGAGAAGTGATGTTGGTTTTCTGGTGTATATTCATAGTGTTGGGTGATCTAAGCTTTACTTGAGGTGAAGAAGGGCCTTCTTGCTGGAGGATGATGCTAGGTCAGAACATATGGTTGTAATCCTCTTGCTACTTTTCATCTTAATAAAGCTATCAAGTTTTCCTCCATATTCTTGTATGTTTACTTATATATGCATTTGTATGGTTAACACACATCTGGTCCTGTGTTATTTATGAATATAGATCTTTGTTCTTCGATAGTAGTATGTTGCTGTGATTCCACAGGTGCTCTTTGAAGCTGGGTAGACAAAGCAGAAGCAGCAAAGCTTTATCAGGAAGGAGAGGAAATCGAGCGCAAGACTAAGGTTGGTCTCCTTTGTTCCACTCCTATCTACTTTCATAAAGGAAAGCGAAAGTGGACTTTACTTGTTTGTTTCTAAGATAGCCACCAATCTTAGTGGGAATAACAGCATTCAAGTGGACACTATTCCTTTTAATACATATTAAGACATCCCAACTAAATATAAAAAATAACCCATGGCTAGCTAGCACCATCAAAATCATAGTCAAGATCATCCTCTTGATCATTTCCATGATCATCATCCTGACCATCCTGATAATATCATCCACATAATCATCAACAATGATTTCACCATCCTCATCCTCATCATCTCTAATATATTATGTAATCTAAACATAGTATGTATCATCATCTTTGTGGTCATTACTTGTAGTGTTCTGGAAACAAAATCAATATTACACGTAAGTACTAATTCTATAACACAATGCATACTTTTACTACAATGCTAACCATAAAATAAGGTAGGACATAAGAAAATTTAATAGTACGAAAATATAAAATGAAAATATGTTTTAAGATATATTGGAGATCCAACTAAGATTACACTTGTAATTCACATTAAGTAGTAGAAGCATTTTTTAATGCATATGAAGTACATGCCCATTTGTTTTCCATATTATATTGTGAATGTTTCTTATGATGTCCATGCATGACTAGTAAATTAAGAGTTAATGGAAGCTTTATTTAAAATTACAATTTTAATTAAGATTATACATAGAAAAAAAATTAACAAGAAAAGAATGTCTCATGAAAAAGTAAATGGTTTTTAGTGAAAAATAAGTCGCATACAATATGAATGTCACATGAAATTTTGAGTTGTTTTTAATGCATGTACTTTTATCTATGATAAAATGAATCCTAATGTTCATTCAAGAACAAATTCTCACAAATAATTACTTCATTTTATCCATTATCGCACTTAATCCATTATACCTATTGACAACCATGATTCCATTCAAATTTCTTTGAACTCCCTAAATATAATGTAAAAGAGAAAACTCCATGACCATGACCACAACTGCAACCCCCTCCCTTGCGTTGTCCACCATCAAAGACAATGAACTTGGAGTTATGACCACAATAGCAAACACTCATCTCGTGTCGACCATTAGAGGCATTGAACTTGGAATTAAGAGTACTCATGTTTTCTTTGCTCTAATTAATCTCCATGGAAACAAAACTTCATCAATATATCAATGACTCCATCAAGGAAAAGATATATCACAGGTGAAGCTCAATAGGATTCTCCAAAAGAGTGTGAAATAACACTTATCTATATTTTATGAAATAACTCGAGTGAGTGGAATGACTTGTGGGAAACACTTACTAGGGAAAGGAATATTTTTGGTCCGTCCTTATTTCTATTATTATTTTTGCTTCTTAAAATGGAGGGAAGTGTTTAAAAAAATTCTAAAAATCATTATAAATTTAAAAAATAATATTTGTTTATGTTTTGGTTTTTTTTTTTAATATATATTTAGTTTTATTACTCTTTTTTTATTTTCTAAAAAAATATATTTAGATTTTGGTAATTTTTTTATCTCAAAAATTATTATTTTGTTTACAAAAATGGATTTAAATATTCCATTCATGCTAAATTTGTGACTTTATTGTAGAAGTTTAAATTATATATATTAAAAATAAAAAATAAAAAATAAATAACTTAATGCGATGTGTTGTGTCACTAAGATGGGTAGTATACATCTCTTCCTTGCTAAGTTATAGAATGTGCTTGTGTTTTTTTAATGCAATAAAATTAATTATTCGCTTCATTATATCTTGATATATTCAACTTGAACCTAATAAAACAATAAAGTTAAAATAGGTTTTCCTTTGTCCGTTGTAGATCTTTGTCTCCATTAATCTTGGTCCTAATAGATTAATTGTCTTATGGTGGCCTTGAGTGGTCACTCCATTATATCTCTATATATTCAACTTGAACATAATAAAACAATAAAGTTAAAATAGGTTTTCCTTTGTCCGTTGTAGATCTTTGTCTCCATTAATCTTGGTCCTAATAGATTAATTGTCTTATGGTGGCCTTGAGTGGTCACTCCATTAGTTGCATGCTTTTTAGTTTTTTGTTAGTGACATTTCTTAGGCTTGATAACAGGTTATTTAATTTATGAACATGTGTTATTGTCCATATTATTGCTAAATATTAATATTAAATACGTTGGTTTTGAGCATGGTTTAGCAAAAAGTTCCCAAGAGGTTCATATATTATATTTTATAATGTAATGATTCATTGCTTGATAAAATTGTTTTGGATATTTTTTTTTTAATGATTCATTGATTGATGAAATTGTTATGGAAATTTGTTTTAGTATATTAAATTGTATGTGATAAAGTCACAAGTCACCTCTTTCTGAGATTTTCATTGGTCAATTTCCCTTAAGGCCATCAAGTTCACCATTCGGTCCCATGTTAAGGAAATATAGGAGTCATGAAATGGCATTTTCCAAGCACTTAAATCTTGAAACATGTTTTCTTTTTTGAGTCACAATATACCTCCTTTCTGTGTAAATTCTCTTTGAAAATAGTCTCATGGAAGATGACGGGCCTCAATAGTAAAGGAAAACAAATACTCCTAAAATAAAAATGGTATGCAAAGAACCCATCAATAATGTGGATATAAGAAACAAAAGTATTAAGTGAGGTTCTACCTCATATAATTAGCAATGGGGAAGGAATTGCCAAGTAGTAGTGATTGATGCTTAGAGATACTTGGGTGGAATGACTATTATTTGGAATGATCAGGACATTAAAGTTGCCAATATGTTTACCTCTTTTCGCATATTATGACAATACAATTTTAGTTAATTGACATCGAGGACTACTACCATGTATCCAATGTCTATGACTCCAATATCGCAAATGGAAAAGCTCTATTTCTCAATTCTATTTCTAGCACAAGTAATTTATACTCCCCATCTACATGGATTATTGGGAGTGACTTCAATATTATCAATTGTCTCAAGGAAAACAAAGAATGAATCACAATGTTTACTAAGAGATTTTGTAAGCTATATCATCAAAGCACTAAAGTAGTGTGCATTAAATTTCTCAAGCAATGAGTCTCCAACCCACACATGTGTATCAATGAGATGTAATACATGTGTGTTTGGTGACTAATTTAATAAATTTTTCTAAGAACTCCACAAACTTAAGTATTTCACTTTGCCACATAAATTAACCATAGTGTGACATAAGTAAACTAAGAGTAGTCATGAAACCCTGAGGAAACAAACATTCCCTGGATGCTCAATTAGGTGCTTAAATAATGGAGTGAAATTGCGAGGGGAAAAGAGGACTTCATGATTTAACCATCACAAACATGTGATCAAGTGTGACTAGGAGTGTATATATTCATATGTTTTCCAAAGAGGGACTCAATACATGAGTTACCATTCATTGGGCCTTATTTTTCTTATATATAGTACTTGGGGAATAGGGTTTTCATAAGTTTGGCACAACTCATAGATATAACATTTACATGAATTTTCATTTCAACCTTAGAGTTTAGACTTAGATAAATCATTATAGTGTATCTCTAATGATTTTGGCATTCAATTTTTTATTTTATTTCATCACAAATGACAAAAGGGAAAATATTTTCCCACAAACCTATGAATTCTTAATCATAAAGGCACCATGCGATGAAAACAAATTAATGACATTATTATCTATGAAAATGATGGGTATTCTTGAGAAAATCTTATGCTTGTGGATGTATCCTCCCTGGTTGAGAGGGAGTGAGGGTGGACACCATATTATTCATGTGTCATGTACTATGTCCAGGACTAAAATTCATAAGCCTATTAAAGACACCAATAAGGAGAATGGTGGATTGGATAAACATATTGGACCAATATTCTTTTATAATTTGTATTTTGACCACAACTAACCACCATAAGTTAAATACAATAATCCAAGATAAGAATAGTCATCAGGATTGAAATTTCCTGGTGTCAAATATTATGACAGTGGATTAGGAAAGGATTATGTGAGGACATACCTTGTGAACATATTGGTGGGTAAGTGCTCGGAGAGGCAGTGGTGTCCATATTTATGCCTCCCAGCATTGTGCTCCAATCTAATGGAGAGATAGAACTTTTTATTCAAGGCCTTGCTATTTTGATAATGTTGGCTATGATGATGTAAATCGTCGTTGATTCTTATCAATCCATATCCATTCTTATATGAATATTTCAACTTGAGAGTACTTTTTTGTCTCATTATGAGTACCTACCTAGTTTAGAGGGAGCGTCATCTGCTTTGCTTCTGGTGAAGCCAAGTCCCCGTATAAATGTATCAAATTTCTGATACCACATCCTTGGTGACTGTTTTAACCCCTATAGAGACTTCTTTATCTTGCATACCAATTCTTTCTTACCCTTCGCTGCAAAGCCTTTAGGTTGCTTCATGTAGATTTCCTCTTCCAGATCCCCATAAAGAAATTTTGTCTTCACATCCATCTGTTCTACCTCAAAATCAAAAGTAGCAGCAACAGATAAAAGTAATCTAATAGAAGTTACCTTGGCAAAAGGAGAAAAATATTACCAAAATCAATTCCCAGCACCTGGGAATAACCTTTTGCTACCAACCGAGCTTTGTATTTCTCCACTTCTCCTTCTACATTTGTCATCTTTTTGAACACCCATTTGCTGCCAACGGGTTTCCTTCCAGCTGTCAACTCCACCAGATCTCAAGCCTAATTTTTGTGCAAAGATGCAATTTCATCAACCATGGCCTCTTTCCAAAGGTTTCCATCCTCTGAATCTACTGCTTCCTTCACAGTTCTGGGATCATCGTCAGTAATAGATAGCGCAAAATTTGAATAGAAAGCAGATGGAATATACCTTTCAGGCTACCTTCTTTCTAGAACTGATCTTCTCACAACTGGAGTTTGTATCTCTTCATCTTCTAATTCCTCCTCTACTGTAGAGTCTGATTCTTCCTCCTTTAGCTCAAACTCTATCTTCTCAGGTTCTTTTCGTTGGACTTCATGTTTAATAAAATATTTCACCTCTTTGAACACCACATCTCGGTTGTACACAACCTTCCATGTGACTAGGTTCCAAAGCTTATAACCCTTTAAACCATCCTTATACCCAATAAAGATGCACTTTCTAGATTTACTATCCAACTTGGTTCGTTTCTCCTTTGGAACATGTAAATATGCATCACATCCAAATACCCTTAGATGTGAAAGAGAGGGTTTCTTACCAGTCCATACCTCTTGTGGAGTCTTATCCTCCAACGCTAATGAAGGTGACCTGTTGAGCAGGTAACATACAGTATCCACTACCTCTGCCTAGAATTCCTGTCTTAACCCGGCACCACTGAGCATGCTTCTTGCCCTTTCCATCAACGTCTTATTCATTCTTTCTACAACTCTATTTTGCTGACGTGTATATGGAGTAGTCTTCTATCGTGCTATACCACACTTCTTACAGAATTCTTTAAATTCCTTACTACAAAACGCTCCACCGTTATCTGTCTTGAGCACCTTTATCTTCTTCTCTATCTAGTTTTCCACCAGAGCCTTAAATTATTTAAACCTGTCAAAAACTTCAGACTTCTTCTTAAGGAAATATATCCATGTATTCCTTGAGAAGTCATCTATAAATGATACATAGTACACAAAATTACCCAGTGATGGAACCTTCATAGGTCCAAACACATCACTGTGCACAAGCTCTAATATCTGTTTCGCCCTCTTACTTCTATAGGGGAAACTCACCCGATTCTGCTTCCCAGATACACAATTTTCACAGAAATTGAAATCCAGAGAGCCATTACTCATACCTTCTACCACACATTTACCATGAAGTATTCAAAAGCCCTTCTCTCTAATATGTCCAAGCCTTTGATGCCAAAGCATGGTCCTCTCTCCAGAGACGACTAAATTTTCTGCTCCATTTTCAAGAACCACAGAACTATTGCAACCATCAATAGTAATGCTACCTTGCAGCTTGTACAGAGTTCCAGTCTGAACTCCCCGCATCAATACCAGTGCTTCCCGAACCATCTTGTAGGTATCCTTCTCGAACATTGTTTTTACACCTACATCATCCAGCTTGCTTATAGAAATCAGATTTCTAGCCAATGCAGGAATATGTAGAGCACCCGAAAGTGTTCTAACCCTTCCACCTTTCAACTTCAACTTTGCTTTTCCGCAACCAATGATTCTAGCCTTCCTGTCATCCCCCAAGAAGACATCACCACCATCATATTTCTCATACTCATAGAACCACTCTCTATGGGGAGTGAAGTGAAAGGATGCACCTGAATCAATCAACCATGCCTCATGATCTACATGTGTACATGAAGAAGCCAAGTACACATCCCCATCTTCATCTGAGGTGGCTTTCGCCTCTGTAGAAGGAGCATCATCAGATCCCTTTCCTCTTTCAGGAGCTTTAGATTTACAGTCCCTTTTGAAGTGCCCTTCCTTTCCACATTTCTAGCACACCACCTTTGCAGGCTTTCCTGGAGATTTAGATCTTCCTTTAGATTTAAATATCCCACTCGATGACTTATTTTTGTTTCTGTTCTGGGATCGTCCTCGTACAGACAAGGCATCACCATTCTGGCTCTCCATATTTTTCCGTCTCATCTCCTCTGTCATCAAGGATAAGACTATTTCATCAAAATGCAAGGAAGTTGCATTGCTACCTATTGCAATAACCAGATTATCCCATGAATCTGGTAGAGAACACAACAAACTAATGCATGTATCTTCATCTGAAATTTTAATATCAAGAGATGCTAACTGAATTACCACAGTATTAAACACATTCAGATGCTCTATCACCGAGTCTCCATATTTCATCCTTAGGTTATACAGCTTTTTCCGCAGCAACAATTTATTCACTAGAGACTTAGATTGGTACAAAGTCCCTAACTTGTCCCACAAAGCCTTTGTCGTAGCTTCCCCTAATACATTCAGCAGTAATTAATCTAAGACACACAATTGTATTGTGCTCTTTGCTTCTGATCCAACTTCTTCCATTCTTCATCAGTCACTCCCATTGGTTTAGTACCTGGATCTACTGCAATCCATTGATCTTTATCCACAAAGAGATCCTCCATCTTGAGTTTCCACAACTCAAAAATTTGACCATTAAATTTCTCGATCTCTATCTTTCCACTGCTCGCCATCTTCTTTCACCACGAAAATCAATCTCGCAGATCTCCCACTAAACAGGGTTTACCACAGGCCTGAGGGAAACCCCTCGGCAACAAAGGTGTCCCCTTGAAGTCAAAACAACTCTGATACCTAATGTAGGTTTTAACCCCGTATAGAAATTACCTGCATACGAATTCTAAAACACATAAAATAAAAAATGCGAGAGCATAACACATAAAACACATATACACAGAGATTTTCCCCCGGATCGCAAAACCGGGACTACCAGCTTGATTTTTCATTATGTTCCTTTCAATGTTACAATACATATTTATACATGCCGAAGCATCCAATACCATGGACCGAAAAACCATCACATCCAATACCATGGACAAAAAACCGTCGCGTCCAAAAAAACATGTGCGAAAATCATGCACAGATCCATAGGTGGGTCCACTTAACATAGGGTCCAAAACCAAAATTTTCCGGGGCATTGCCCCGGACCCCATAAAGTGGGGTTACGGGTGCCCTCAAACACCATGTTAAATACGTCAAAAGAATATAACACAACCCAAAAACATAGTGTTTCCATGTCTAACCGTAACTGCCCACCAAACCTGCTATGACTAACACTGACGATAAATCCTTGCTCACATGTTTACACTGCCAGGGTAACTTTTTGCGGTTAAAGCTAACCCCAACGGCTTTTCAATGCGTGTTCACATGCTGACTCTTGTAGTTAGGACCTCCGATGTGGCTACGGTTCCGATAGTTAACTCTAACGGTCTTTACACATCTGGTGATATGAACCCTCTCTCCGGCGGTTCCGATATGGTTAACGGCCAGCAGTTAGGGCTATTAACAGTTTTATATTATTTTATAATATATTTTTAGTTTGATCATAAACGAAGGTCGAGAGGGTTATTTCATAGGGTTTGAATTTTAAGGGACCATTGATGTTTTAGGACTTAGGGTTTAGGTCTAGAACTTTTAAAAAACCCCTTTTACAATCTTTTGTCACAATGTGACATAAAACCACATGCCTATCATTGAAAAACAACGATATTGATCATTTGCAATGACGACAACCTTGATGACATATCAAACCTCTGCGATGGACGACACAACCATGCAACACAAATTCTACAAAGAAGAATGACTAAACAAATGTCATCGTCCAAGTCCTAGGGAACTATCGATGAACTCATGTCGACAACTAGGTACAACCCATATCAGCTGAACACCATGAACACTAAGAACATTACCTAAACAACCTCATCCATAACCAATAATATTGAAACTGAACAACACCCATGAACTACATGCTGATGATGACACTGAACACTGATGACGCCACTTGAACACTTGTGTAATTAAATGAACGGATCCTCCTGGATCATTCCTCTCCACTTGAAAGCTTTTGGACCACAAACGTTTGACTAAACAAATAGTCGATGAGGGTATAACTCCCTCTCTTTCCACCTTGACTTGACAATGTACTAATACATTCGATCAATCACCTGCAAGTGATGACCATGATGATGTTGACCATGGCACTTTTTTAGTCAGTGACCTGTTTCTTCCATCTACAGTACAAACAACTTGCGACGATGGAAAACAACATGTTATCAACATGGAAATTGAATTCTTTCCACAGAGAATCATGAGTTAGTGATTCGAAAAAATCTTTGAAAATAGTAGTTTTAGAACATTATTCAATACATCTTATGGGTATTAACAATCTACTTTTCGGAATAACTGAAATATTCAAAGACTCGTCTGATTTTGAATTCATATCAATTACTTGACTTGATTTTCTTTCCTATTATCTAATTACTAAGTGAACTTGCTGCACAAAGCTCATATAGCTTTGATGTAAATACTACTGCAACATAGTTTGACTTTGCAAGTATCTAAGTAATTGTTGACTTACTTGAATCACTATTTCTTCGTCTATTAACTGATATTTCCATTGACTAACACTTGCATTAGTTTTCAAATCATTATAAGGATACTTTAGATCTGCTTTCGAAAATGCTTTGTCATGAAACCTTATAGAATTCCTCTCCACTTGAAAAGAGGCTTCATTAATTATGAAAGCATGAAATATGATGCAATACCAAGGAAATCACTACAACAAAACAAGTAATTTGCGCTAGCTTTATCACCAGATTTTAGTGCATTTTTTTCTCAATTGGGATGAGCAGTCTGGTGCTAAATCTGGCTCTATTGTAGAATTTTTAATGTGTCATTTTTTGCACCAAATTTTGCATCTCTTTTTATGCCAAAATTTGCATCATATTTTTCACTAAGATTTGCATATGGTTTTACAACAGGTTTTGCTTCTAGTTTTGTGCCATTTTTTGCATAATTTTCTGCTTCATGCTTTGTGCCATTCTTTTCTTGTAGTTTTGTGTCATAATTTGCTTCGATTTTTACACTATATTTTTCATCTGATTTAATCCCTTTTTTGCATCCAATTTGTGTCAGTTTTTGCATCTAGTCTTATGCAATATTTTGCTTCTAATTTTGTACTTATTTTTACACCGATTTTTGCGCCAATTTTTCTTTCTTTTTTTTACACCGTTTTTGCATCCAATTTTGCACCATATGTTGAATCTAATTTAGTGTCAAGTTTTTCATCCATTTTTGCACCATTTTTCCATCCACTTTTGCGTTTTATTTGTCTCCATTTTTTGCATCCTATTTTGCACCATATTTTTCATCTAATTTTGCATCATTTGTTGCATCCAATTTAGCATAATTTTTAACACTATTTCTCGCATCCAATTTTGCATCCTTTTGAGCATCTAAATTTGCATCCTATGTTGAACCATGTGTTGCATCCACCTTTGCATCCCATTCTGTGTCTAATGTTACATTCAATTTTGAGCCATTTTTTTCATCTAATTTTCCATTTGTTTTTTCAACAAGTTTTGAATCATTTGTTGCACCTCATTTTTCATCCAATGTTGCATATCAATTTGCATCCAAATTTGAGCCATTTTTATGCCCATTTTTGCACCATTTTTTCTACTTTTTTGCAAAATTTTGCACCATTTTGTAAGTCATTTTTGGTGTCTAATTTGTATCTGTTTTTCCATCCAAATTTGCATCCTTTGTTTTGCCATATTTTGTATCCACATTTGCATCTCATTTTTCACCTAGATTTTAGTTTGAATTTTCATCTAGTTATGCATCATTTTTAGCATCCTTGGTTTCACCTCTTTTTAGTCCCATGTTGCATCTTGTTTTGTATCTTTTCTTACATCCTTTCCACAACCAGTTTTGCATCCTAATTTTACACCATTTTTTGGATCCTCATTTTGGTGTCCATTTTTGCATCCTTGTTTGCACCCAATTTGGTATCTTTTTGTATGACCTATTTTTTTCCCTTCTTTGTGTCTAGTGTTTCACCCTTTTTTAATTCTACTTTAAAACCCTTTTGGAGGTTTCGATTTTCTATTGGAGTAGTTCTGCAATCCTCTAAGTCTAGGTCTTTGGCTCAATTCATGCCACCTTTTGGCCTTGGTAAGTAAGAATTGTAGTTTCCTTCACATGTTTCTCATACATTTCTTCTAGAACCTTTAGAGGAGATTAATTTGCGTTGTCGCGGTGCCTAGGTAGAATGGAGCAGTGTGTCCCTCAACATTCTTACTCAAGCATGTGACAGAATCTCACCCTTCCAAGTAACTGTGTTTTCTTTGTTTTTCCTTAATGACCTTTCAGAGTCTCATCAACCCTCTTTTTTTATTTCTAATCCTTACCTTGATATAAATAATTCCTCTTACATTTCGCCTCTTCTCCATGACATTTCCTCATGTACCAATTCTTTCATTCTTAATAGAGTTTGACTTCTTCTGAGGATTTTATGTTTATTGTATCATTTGCACTTAATTCTTATCACATATTTGTTTATAGTTTCACCAAACTGTACAAAAAAACTAATCCCCTTAACCCACATGCTCTGACTCTCAGATGATAGATTTCGCTCTGGCTCCAACTTTTCTTTTACAACGGCAAGTTTTTTCAAGTCATGGCAACTCACGAACCCAAGGTTTTCCTTTTTCTAAGTTTCTAAGTTTTCTACCCCCTGTCTACTCAGGAAATTCAAATACTTAAGGTTTCAGCTAGGGTTTAAATATTGTCTTGTCAAGCTAGTTATCTGGAATGTAACTTTTATATTGTGATCCATTATATATTTCCCCTTGATGGGCCATATATACAGGTATATTAAGAAAATTCTTAGGAACTCCTTTTTTAAATCGATTTTACGTTCTTTGCTTTTCAAGAATTATCTAACTAGAATGACTGTAAATATTTTAGGGAAAGTTCAAGTTGGATTTCATTATGTAATTATTTTTAGAGTCCCTTACCACCATGCTTTGGTTATTTGACAATGTGCCTTTCCTTCTCTAATTAATGGATTTTCTATAGTATTTCTACCACAACATGCATGGTTAAATGTATTTGTTCATTGTTAATCCATCATTTTAGTGAGTAATAATTATCATTTCCTATGTAATGACTAGTTATAATATTAAAATTAAATATTAATACTAATATTATTTATTTGTATATAATTGTTAGTAATATAAATATTTATAATTAAAATAATAATTTCTATATAATATCATTGTTTATTAATAATAATCAAATATAATATTAATGATTATTAATATTGTATTACATAATAAATGTTTTGATATATACCTATACGTGTATTTCCACTATATTTTTTAATGTGTTGTGCTATATATATATATATATTATATATATATATATATATATATATATATATATATATATAAGATATATATATAATATAATATATATATATATATTATATATATATTATATAATATATATATATATTTGTTTACTTGCTCTAGTTTTCATCGAAAAAAATATTACGCTCGCACCTTGAGATAGGTTGAATTCTTGTTTTTCTAGCGGTGAATATTATGGTCACACCTCAGGATAGGTTGCACCCAATTCTCATCTTTGATAGCTTCATCAAGCGATTAAGGTTGAAATGACAACAATGCAAATTTTGAATTAAGATCCAAATCATCATAAATATCTTGCAGACTTCTCCTTTTTCTCTTACCATTGCTTAATTCATCAACTAATTGATCATTATGAGTATTTCGATGTGTTGGTGCTTGATCTATGTTGTTCATAAAATCATTGAGTCCTTATTGGCGTGAGTCTATTTGGTGTCTTCTTTTGTAATCTGTACTGCTCATTTTCTGGTACATCTTCTTCTTCCATGAGTGGTACTCTTACATCAACAGTTTTGTCTACATTCTCATTCCATGACTCTTGTTCTTTGAATACAACATCTCTACTTATTGTAGTATTCTTAGCGACATAGTTATACAATTTATAAGCTTTTGATTTCTCACTATAACCAGTAAATATGCATTTTTCACTTTTATCATCCAACTTGCCTCTTAACTGTTTAGGTACAAATGCATATGCTACACATCTAAACACCCTAGATTGAGACACAACACAAGACATACCTGACCATTCTTCTTCTGGAAATATGTTCATCACACTCTTTGTAGGAGATCTAATTATCACATAAACAACACATGAAACTTCTTCTGCCCAATACTCATTTGACAAGTTTCTTCCTTTCAACATGTTTCCTTCCATGCTCGTAATTTTTCTATTCATTCTCTCGCTTACATCATTATGTTGCAGTGTGTATCTGTTTGTAACCTTCCTTCTAATTCCATGTTGTTTTTAGTATGCATCAAATTCCTTCAAATCATATTGTCCACTATGGTAGGATCTCCATACCTTGATCTATCGATCACTTTGGTCCTCTACTAGGGATTTGAATTCTTTGAACTTTGCAAAATTTTTAGACTTCTCCTTCAAAAAATAAACCCACGTCTTTCTGTTGAAATCATCACTAAATATGAGGAAGTAACAACTTCCACCAATCGACTTGTCTGCATGGGTCCACATAGGTTTGTATGAACCAACTCTAGTGGTTTCTTTGTGTTGTATTCAACTCCTTTTGGAAAAATTTCACGATGTTTCCTTCCCAAGATACAACACTCATAAGTACTATTAGGTTCTTTGGTGGGAGGCAATCCTCTAAAAATCTTCTTCTTCTACTATAATCTCAACCCATAGAACTATAAATGTCCAAATTGAAAGTTCCATAACCAATGATCATCAGAACATGCAACTATAAAAGAACTAACATGATCTCTATAATTCATTTCCAAAATTGCAATGCCAAGGTATCTGTTTCTTATCCTTTTTCAAGTATCCTTTTGGAAATTATTATATTTTTTTCAAATTTGTGTGGCAGGAACTACACGACCATGCAAAACTTGTTTATATTGAGTTCTATTCATTTTTAACATTAAAAATACAATTAATATCACAATGTTTTACTATGAAGCGATATGTTTTTAGTGGTCGCTATTGTAGGTAGTTTTTTTAGGCATATTAGTTAAAGTAAGACTCCATTAATGTTATTAAAGGTAAATTAGTTATAATATTTTAAAATTGGGTCATTTTAAAAATATTATTGAAGTTACAATTCTTTTAAGTTTTAATTGAAAGCTTTAGATTATAATTGAACCAATGTCATTAGAGTAGCGATGGTTTTTAACATTAGATTTATAGAAGATATTATATAAATATTCAGAAAATTATGATCATTTTAATTATAAGCCTCAAAAATTTAATCTAAGGAGCTTAAAAGTGGATTTATAAAAGAGATTATGATCAATATGAAGAAAATTGTAATCATTTTAAAGCCAAAGCGTCAAAACCCTAATCGCATAAAAGAGTTTCTTTGAATGTAATTTTATACTTTTATATTTTAAGCCCATATATTTTATAGTGTGATGTTGCAACTAATATTGCCATCTTTTATATCCGTAATTATTAAAGAATACATAATATTATAAGAAAGTTATGTAGAATAAGCTCTTCCTTTCTTGTTATTTCCATAGAATATGGAGAACGTAATCAGGAGTAGCTAATTAAAGTTGAAGAAATTGATAAGGAACACAAAATTTATTCAAATCTTGAAGTAGTTCGTACATGTCCATGGATTTCTAGAGAAATAAGTGCAAATGTCATATACATTGAAAAGGATGGTACATGAGGCATATCTACTATGTGCTACTTAGTTGAGGCTTGTAAAAAATTGTATATATGCAATTGTTACTTATAGGAAGAGAACTATTTTCAACTGTAATGGGAGTGTAACTTTTCATCCATTTTGTGAATCCACATGATCCTTGCTTTGTTGCACCCATTATAGACACTTTTATTGGAATGCCTCAGTCTTAGCATCGAAGGAAACACTCATTATTAGAATCAGTAACTTATGGATATGCATCACATGTGTACAGATCCAAGCAAGCACATCTCAATGTTGATGAATTGGTGGGATACAACCCATTGATCTAGTAAAAGGAAATGAATTTACTAGAGTTAATAATATTAATATAAGAATGAATGACCTTCAATGTAATGTGAACTAGGTTCAATAACTTAATCATTTTAAATAAGGTCCACGAGATACTTATGATGGAAAAAACATAATATAGTTCATTTACTGATGTAGAGACCAACAATGTTTAGGTTCACTTTTAGTTGAGGCTTTCCATTTTGGTACAATGTTTTATACTTATATAGGAATTCTCTCTTACACAAGGTGTCATTTAAGGTGTTTTGACTCTATATATAGATGCAATCCTTAGAAATATTATAAGGGGGATTAAAAAAACCTTGATGGATGATTTTCTCGAAACTAGGTGCCTTAAAACATGCCCATGCAATAATGTGTATACATTATTTAAAACAAATAGATTGTATTGTTCCTATAGCCTAAAAGCTATTTAATTTTCATGCAACCTACTACATAATTTTCCAAGAAAAAATTAACAAGAGCGTAGGCGTTAAAAAATTATGCTCATTCCTATATTTATTAGTAGAAGGAAAGAGTGCTAATAATTGTATTTATATACAATTGCTCAATGCAAAATTCAAATTTATTAATGGGCACCAATGAAGGAGAAATTTCAAGAGGTGATGGAGGATATTT
This sequence comes from Pinus taeda, assembly GCA_000404065.3. Taxonomy (NCBI): domain Eukaryota; kingdom Viridiplantae; phylum Streptophyta; class Pinopsida; order Pinales; family Pinaceae; genus Pinus; species Pinus taeda. The sequence goes on along the minus strand of APFE030366000.1, from coordinate 29,345 downwards.
TGAGAGCCATATGAAAAAAATTGTTGACTTCTTCCTTGTTGGTTTGAGATGGGTTTACAAAACATATTTACTTTTATAATTTATAGCTTTTTTTGATATATAAAGACAAATAAAACACATTTTTTCTCTTTAAATGTAGCATATAAATCAAATTGAGAGCATCATGTTTATTTTGTAAAAATTACTTGGATAAATTTCAAAATATTTAAAGAAATATAGGCTAATATTTACGTAAATACCTATAGCGTTTTCATAATGGACAATGCATACATATTCATTATCACTATGAAGTTCTAACCAGTTGTGTAATTCATATAGTTGGGTAGTACTTCGTGAGTAAATGACAAGAACTTTGCATGGTATTTCTATAAAATTTACTGCACCAAAAATGACATAGGCCATATATTTAGAGAAGCTTGCCCCATTGATTGATAAAATGAAATCATGAAACTCTTTGAAAATCCATTTGTAATCTGCCATTTCCAGGAAAACAAATGAAAACATCCTCCTTATGATCAAAACTCCAAAACCCAAAAATCTAAGACAAAATGATATATAAAACTTATTTACTAGCATGTGATAGAGCAATGAAGACTTCAAGATGAAACCTTTAAATTGTTAATACTTGAAAAAAAAATATTCAACGAGATTCCATAAATTATGAGAATTTTTTTCGGCATAAATCACACGATTGTAAATTTGTCGATGTGTTTCGAACCAACAAGTGTGGTTCATCTTCGGGACAAGTTGAAGAACTAGGTCATGGATGCATGTTAAATAGGGAGAGTAGATCATCCAACGGCTAGGTTTGACTTAAAAAAGGCTATATTGAAAGAACAACTATATTAGGTCAGACTGGATAAATGGCTAAGATTGACCAAGAATGACTAGATTTGACTATTTAAGTTGTTTAATTATACAATATTATTATGCTAAGACAAATATATTTTAATACCTATCATATGTTATTTAAGTGAAAATTTAACCATATTTGGTTAACTTTTCACTTAAATAACATATGATATGTATTAAAATAATATTTGTTTTAGCATAATAATACTATATAATTAAACAACTTGAATAGTCAAATCTAGTTCTTGGTCAATCTTAGCCGTTTATCCTATCTTACCTAATATATTCATTCCTTCAATATAGCCGTTTTTTCAGTCAAACCTAGCCGTTGGATGATCTTCTCTCCCTATTTAACATGCAACCATGATCTGGTTCTTCAACTTGTCCCGACGATGAACCACACTCATGGGTTCGAAATGCGTCGACAAATGTACTATCATGTGATTTACATCGAAAAATGTTTCTCATAATCTTGATATGGATCACAGAAGCCTCAATTCAATAAGAGATTCCATAAAGATGGAATCTAATAAAATAAAGTAGAAACCAACCTAAAGCAAATCCATCCACTAAGAAACTTCAAAACAAAATCAGAGTTTGATAAATAAAAACAAAATTTAATAGTTTTTAGCTATAATATACCATACACCATAAAAATTTGCACGTTTAGTATGCTTAGACAATCCTGTGCATCAAGCTATGTATAAATGAGTTTCTTGAGGGATTGTATGTGCCTTAGTGTCTCTGCATTTTTCTAATTCTTTTTTTAGTAGTTGTACATTTGAGTGAAGGAAATGCGTTTTTTTTCCTACCTCATAATTCCATTGGTATTGCCTTTAAAAGCATAATTGTTGATAAAACCATTTGAACTAGTTAGTGGATCTTTTAAAAAGTAACAAAACTAAACCATAGAAGCATGTTTGTTCATTCATGAGAGTTGCATTACCTAAATTGAATTTGACGCCTGATTGATGCAATAGCTATAGGAGTCAATAATATTCTCATTTAAGAAATCATTATAGGTAAGTTAAAAGTCAAGAATCAATGAACTCTTGGGACTTGGAGGATGATTCAAAGGTTTGTAGGCTCTTTAACTATCTAAAATTTGGAATATAGATGTGAACTAAAGTTGTGGTGTTTGTCATCGTTTACTCACTAGTAGTCATTGATATCTCATATCATGACATTGAACTAAGACTACTGAGTTCTATATAATTCTTGGAAGTGATTTAATTGTTTCTCTTTTGATTTTTTATATTTGTTCCCTCATTCTTATCAAAATAAGAAAATATGGAAACACAAAGTGTAGTTTTCTGCATGCAACTATTTGGTCAACTTCTAATTGGATTAGGTTGAACCTCAATCAACATAGGAGATAGAAAAGAAAAACACCAAATTATTTAATATTCTCTTATATTCCATGTAGCTCTATAAGCTCTTCACTTGTAGTTATACTTCCCATGGGACCAACATTCCAAGGAGATATATGTGGCATTTTTTTCTTCATTTTAGGTAGCAGGAAGATTTGGTGAATTTTGTGTAAGAATTGATGTTGTATTTTATGTAAGGTTTGGTGTTGTACTATTTTAAAATTTCTTGACATCATGATTCTTAACATTTCTTCAATCACAGTTTTAACCAAAATGGCTAGTTTCACAACCTTTTTAATGACTTACAAATGAGTCAACATAGTTTAGTTTCCAACAGAAAAACCTTCTTCAAAATATAGAGGGCTCAAGAATCATTAATATTCAATATTGATAGAGATCCAAAGATATCAAGGAAGTTGCAGAATGAATACTTCCAACTGCACAGGGATATATATGGGGTTTTGACACTCGAAGTTGATATGATTTTCCTTGCCTTGAAATTGGTATAAGTAGCAACTCTAACCATGGATATAGCATACTAATCCAGAATTTGATCAATGGTGTGATGGCAAGTTATGTTGGAACATGTCTCTATAGATATGGGTAGGAATTTACTCCAATTACCTCCTGGTTTTTATTGAACAACATTTTGTAGATGCTCCAATAGTATGCTCAATAATTTCTTCTACCATTTCCTCAAGGAATGAAATATGTAGCATAGTTATTAAACACATGAAGAGATGACTCGATGTACAAATTTCATGTTTTAGAATCTTGACTCGTATAAGGTGCTTAATGTATTCAGCTTTTTCCCCATCTTTTAAATCTTACCTTGCAATTCAAAAAATATCACCACATTTCACAACATTCAACGTGAGGTCTGGAAAATTTTCATAGGAGATTTCTAAAATTCACCTTAAATATTTCTTAAATATGCATATATGTCAAAAATGTTGCACAAACTTCTTAGTTTTTCAACTTTGAAATTTATTTATGTATTTATGTTAGTGGAAAGGGGCTAAAAGATAAGGAAAATGATTCCTTTTATCTTTTTTATATATTTGTTGCTTCATGTAAAACACAACCAACTATTAGTTGTTGAGATATATTATGGAAATTTAAAAGATTTGTACTATGATGTCTTTACTTCTGGACAATACTTAAAGTCCTAATAATGGATATAATATCAACTCCAAGGAGATTCTCTATGATTTCCTAATCAATGTTACGTTGATATTTTGTTTTGAAAAGCTTTTATGAAGATCGGTATATTGTAAATGGGCCCCTCCCTTAGAGGGAATGATAGCAAACAAGATATCTCTTCAGCTAGGAAATGGTGGAATTTTCCCATGATTTACAGTCAACCCAAAGTGCTTCAATCAGACCTCTTGTACAAGTCAAAATGGCACAAGGGATAAAGTACGTCTAGGATTTGAACCTTGTTAATGGGAATTCATCTCATTGATTAGCAAGTTGATTTACTAAATTAACTACTAGATCTTTAGCACGAACATAATATGATGATAAGATGAGGCTAATTCCATACTATATATTTTGTAGGGAAATAGGATTTTAGCTTAGGTTTATTTGGTGCTTTTGTTCAATTTTTAGTAATCATACTCCTATACTAATAACCCTCTCCAATTGCAAAAGTCATTGTAGTCCAGTCTGTTCAAAGTTGGATACATATTCAACCAAATTCACCTATGATTTGAACTTCACACAACTTTACTATAGATTCAATTCCTTGAAGTTAGTATTACTATGAGGAGTTGGACAAGAACTAATGGAAACACTCAACCTCTACAAGAGCTCTATTCAAATTGAGTTTTTGACTTTACTAGTGTGAGCAAGAATAACAGATTTATGGGTAACTCAACACCATTAACATAAATATTTGCTAAAAAAACTAATCAATTGAACATTGAAGGTCAACTGTGGCATAAATCATAGAAAAAATAATTTAGAATATACTTTTCATGTACTTGCTAGATCAAGGCATACATATAAATATAAAATTGGGAGTGGGGGAGGGAATGTGAAAAGATCTATTTTTAGTTAAAGGAACATATTTTTTGTGAATGAATAACCTTCCCCATGGATTCATCATTACACCAAATGGTAGCAATGCCCCTGTCCTAATTTGACAAATAAATAGAGCAATTTTAGAGAACACAAACCTAAATTACGAAGTTGCAGAAATTTATAAATACTAACAGCAGAAAAAGAAAAAAAAATACACAATATATAAATATGCTAAATTGTTAAGAGCATTCGTACATTGGATCTTTTAGAAAATTCAACTCATTTATAAGCTTCATTTTCCACCAAAGGAAGCCCCTGCTTCAAAATTAATATCAAAGCCAACCAACTTCTTTTTTTTTATTTTTCAATTAAGCATTTTAAAATTTAATCCTCCACCAACGATTCTCATGTCACTACATTATTAGATTATTGAGCATTACTAAGAGTTTTATCCCTTCTCCATTTGAAATGGTGGAAGTTCATAACGATGCAATGTTTTTCAAACTATATAATCAATGTGACTCCTATTTCGAAATCGTGGAAATGTATACGATGTCCTATTTTTCAACCCCTGCTGTGATTTTACGTAGAAAGTCAAAGACAACATTCCACAATATTTGGTAAAGTGACTCCTCTCTACAATAGGGGTTGATTAGTATATATACTCTACACGTCATACCTATTCCATCTCAACTTTTGGAATATACCTATTTCAACTTCTCCTCTACAACAATCACATCGACATATCAAGTCACCCGATCATACGTCTTTCCTCCACCATCCCAGTTTTATGAACAGAACAGACTATGAATACAACTGTAGTTGTTGGTCTTTATTGGTGACTGGATAGACCGGTTTCCTTGTTAAAAGTGTTAAATATTGCAGAGACCACTCTTTTTCTTCTAATTATATATATATATATATATATATATATATTATAATATATATATATATATATATTCACATTGAAGCTTAACTGTTGTTTACTTGTTTCAGTTTTCATCGAAAAAAAATTGTTCTGCTAAGGGCGAATGATGCCAAGTCTGCCAAAATCTGATTCAAAAGTGAGATAAAAAATCTGGGTACTCTTCCTACTCATAAATTGGTCAACGAAAAGCCTACGAATGATGTCATTTCTTTGCTATGAATAACAGGTTTTGAAGATGGAGTTGTTCAGAATTTTGAGGGAGCAACATAGAGATAACTTTGAAAGCTTCCTATGGTTTCCAAGAAAATACAACATAAAGTCTTCAAATTTAATTTCTCTACCTCTACCCAAAGATGATTATTTCCCAAACATAGCAGCAACTATTTAGAGTTCTATGAAATTCCAGATTTGTGCCTAGCTTCCATCGCCATCAAGGTAACTGCCATCGCTACCATGCGTTTGACATAGCCAAGTATCTTCCTTCACCATCTACTTAGGAGTGGACTTCCGGCCGTCCAATCTCCAAAACAGTAACACATTCGCTCAACTCCCACTTGGCTCATCAAAACAAATATTATGCCAATAATATTTGCGATATCAAAATCGTCAAAACACACAACGAATTGCGCAGTCAATCTGACGGCTCGAACTCTGCTGCCATTGCGTAGTCCAGACCTATGAGCCAGACCACCGTCACATGCAACGCCAGCTCACGAACATTTTAAAATCAGCATCAAAGCGAGCAGCAAAAGCTATCCAATTTTCCCCATCAGCTACAACAACATCACCAACAAACAGGAGTATATGAACCAGATCACCATGACAGCTACATTCGGTTTCCCCGGCTCCACATGCACTTAGGTGCCATTCTTTCAATGAGTACTTGACATAACAACACATTCAAGATTCAACAGGTGCAAGAATAAGAGCTACCATAACTAGTTTACTATTCCAACATCTAAGTAGATGAATCCCGAATTGGGAATATCAACACAGATGCCCTTAACGAGGTACCAGAGGAAGAGCTCCTACTGTTCCACACCGGCAATGCCAGCTAGCTGCCCGTTATCGTTTAGGGCATAGGATTCCACCCCATACTAATACTAGGAGGCACATGAACTGCCAAGGAACAATTGAAGAAACCATGAGGCATAAGCACGAATCCAATTCGTTCCACAGGCATAACTGGCTAGTCCTCCAAAGGAGGAACATGAGTAAGGCCAAAAACCACCCATAGAGCAATATCAGCCTCCTCAAGGTTTCGATTATGCTTCACCCAAGTAGGCAATCCTTATCCAACACGAGGATTTTGATTAGGAAATTCAGCTCCTGGATATTGTTCATCTTTATGATATTGAGTTACCCAAAGGTTATGCTGTAAGAAGGTAGCTCGCCTAAGAAACATAGCTTCAGACCCTGCCAACGGCAAGCAATTTGAGCCTGGGACTAGTTTGTAGAATGTTAACTGCCCTGTTCTGTTTACAGTCCTTATATTCCAGACAATCCAGTGCCGAGCAGACAGTGGATTACAGTCACGCTGAGCTTGCAATTCAGTTCGTAGCACTTGTTCCTCAGCCTAAAATGCATTGCTGTGAATATTATTGGGTCCAAGTTCTTCAACTTTCACATTTAACTCCACAACCTAGTTCACTGGTTCACCAGGCTTGTAATCTATAGCCATATCCATTTGAGCAACAAAAAAAATGTTGGTGCACAGGTGCATATAACCCGAGAGCAATCATTGTACCATACTTCCTGGGAATGAAAGAGAATGTGGAGGAAGAAAACGTTTTTCGGACAAGAAGCATGCTGGAGAACAGAGAGAACGGAAGCCATGGATCCTCTAAGATACTCGGTGTCTAATGTCATGGCGATGTGCACAGAAGCCGCACTACAGAATAATCCCTTCGGTTCAGGAGTCAAGAGAGGGCACTCATTACCATTGCGGAACGCTGGAGCTTCCTTAAACTTGGCTAGAACCTGAAACCTCTGAAATTGCGAAGATCTAATGGCCTCTGCTGGGGACCATGTGTGCGTTTCCAGTAGCATCACAGAGCATGCAAGAATCGAGAAAATCAAACCCCGTAACGAAGCCATTGTCAATGCCGACACAACAATCAAATCTACAACCTTGAACGACTTAAAGATCTCTGATCTTTGGTCTTCCCTGGGGCACTAATAGGCCTTTAAAGAATGAATGAACAAATTAAAGGTCTGTAGTCTTCCTTGGGGCTGGCACTAATAGGTGTTTTCAAGAATGAATGCAAATGCAAAATATGCGAAAGAAAAACCTATACAGAGAAACATCAATTAATCTTGAGTTACCTTTGAGGAAGCAAATTCAAATGTGGACTTGGCCCTCTGAATACCTTACAAATTACGTTTCTTCTAAGGAATTGGCCAGGAAATTCAAAGGAACCTGCCACGAAATTTTTGACGTCAGGCACATTCACTCGGTATTTGTTCAAGGTCTCCTACCTCCATCGATCCTCGCAGAGAATTGAAAAACGTGGAGGACTTGGTTGACGCTGATCAGTGATTAGGACTCCGTTGGGCCATTTTCAACAATGAGTCTAAAAGCAACGATCCACACTTCTCCCTCAGGCAGACACGGAGCCACCACGCGGCCACACTTAGCTCCAGGTTGTTAATCTCTTTATTTCCTTAGCCCGGGAGGGCCCAAGCCCTCAGAGCAAGGTAGATCTGCTCAAATGCATCCATATTCTCGCCTCATGGCCAGTAAAGCCGATTCTGGAAGTCAGATCAAATGGTTGTCGAATTGATCTCCTCACGCCTCTACGCTTCAGTGATCAATCATCACTACCTCAATAAATTAATGCGTTCCTCTTCTCCAATGGGCCACGTTGTTGGCACGAACAGAGACCTCCACGAAATTTAACAAAACAACACAGCCGTGATTGCAGGATGACGATGGTAGCAGTGTTCTGCTCATGAGTTATAAATGTGCAGCCTGTCGAGCAGATATCCAGGAAACAAGATATATTTGGCAGTGTTCTGATATGCAGCCTGTTGAGCAGATATCCCTTGCTGGCTTCTATTTATCTTACGCAGCTCTGCAATGTCGCTTTATATTAACAGGCACCATTGATAACACAGATCGGTCTGGTTCAAATCCCTGACTGCTCCATGGAGAAAAACTGCCTCTGATCCGATCCTCACAGAGCAGTGATTTCCTTGTACCAACAAACTATTCCTCAACAGCAATAGATCCAACTAACAGACACCACCATGCTTCCACTATGATGGCACAGCTTAGATCGTTCATATTTGGGCAGCGTCCATCTCCACGCAGCCAAGAACAATACAACAAACCGATCTACCTCTTGAGATTCGATTTGTGCAACCTTCTAGAGCTTTTACCAACAGCGCTCTAGGCTCAGTCCTACGCAGCACTAGAACTACTTTCTGATGGAAAAACAAAAAATTTAATAAAGCTATACACACTCAGTAATTTATTTCTCTATGCCCAGGAAGGGCCAGAGGCCCTTACAGGCTCTGAAGCTCTGATACCAAGATAAAATTGCACACAACAATATATTCTCTATTATTTATGAATGAGGAAATTACACACATATTTAAACAATCAATAGTCTCAAGATAGGAATTCTATCTTGGAAGTACACTAGTGTGGTTGAGAGATTCTCTCAACCACACACTAAACTAGAAGAAACTAAATTCCTTTTATGTAGGAACAAACTCCTCAAATGGAGAATTACAACCATAGACAAGTAGGAAGTAATTATTTCTAACTGGAAATGTTGCAAAGGATCATAATCTTGAAATTGATACGGAAAGCAGCAGAGAGCACCTCTGGAAAAATCTGGATGCCCATTGTAAATATTGCAGCAAGCACTGTGTTTAATGACAGGTTCGCGGGTTATATTTCATCTTCACAAAGTTGATTGGCATTACCTGTGTTTATTTTTTTAATGATTTGTAATAATTTTATGGTAAGTTGGTTATTAATATTATGTTATTATTTTTGCGCTTATCCAGGTTCAATTTCCGTGAATTTCTACGTATGTTTTAATTTGATTTTTTAATTATAGAGATTTTAAAACTAT
>APFE030365986.1:0-33737 GCA_000404065.3 Pinus taeda | reverse complement strand
CTTTACTTCACGAAAAAATTCCTTTCTCTTTCAAAGACGTCAAATGCTACTCTAAAGAAAACTTTGCAAAGGAGATCATTGATATTTTCCTATTTAATAAAAAGCATGTAAAACTAATCTAATCAAAGCAATTTCAAGATCTATGAAAATTTATGAAAAATCACTCAAAAGAAAATCAAAGGAAATTTACCTAATCTTTCATTAACAAGTAAATCTAAGAAGCAAAAGCCTACTAAGATGATTCCGGGATGTTTTACTTGGCGACAATCAGTCCAAGGACTAGTTTATGCAGAATCACAAACTAATCAAAACAAAAACTCAATCTCTTTTTGTTCTTTTTGAAAATGAAATTCACAACTTTAAATGAGCAAGCTATATTGAAATTTTGCAAAGAGGGCAACACAAAGGTAGGTCGCTCACGCGGGTAGACTTTACGACTGGTCCGACTCCAAAGAAGACTGACAAAACCAGAGATATCTAAGGTTCCACAACTTCTAAATCCAAAGTCACTACAGGACCAATACAAAAATCAAAACCCTAATGCTAAAACTTCAAGGAATTTCACTAAAACTTTCGACACTAATGGGACAAGTGCAGGTGAAGATTTTTGACAGAAAACCAGTGGATCTGGGCAGTAAAGACTAGGAAAAACAAAATCTAAAGGGAAAAAATGGATAAAATTGAAATTTTCTCAATTTTAACAGGGTACGCAGGCAGCCTGTGTAACCAGGTGCGTCCACACTCTGTGTGCAAAGAGACAGTGCGTACAAGTACACACTGTGTCTAACTCAGAGGGTGCGTACTGCTGCAAAATGAAGAAAAACTAAATTCTAAGTCGACTCTAAGCTAACCCACCCAAAAACACAGTCAATCAATCAAAAAACAAAAGAAACAAGACTCTTTTAAGATCAAAGTAATACTCAAAGGAAAAATCAAACACATCAATGGATTCCCCAGCGGAGTCGCCAATTTGTCATGCGGAAAGAGTTATTTTTGCGGACAAAACTAACCTCCCTAGGAGTCTAAGACTCTATAGTGACAAACAAGACAATTAAGAGCAATCCTTCTCTAAACATACATTATTCTATGAGAAACCAAGTGTTTTTCGATCCTACCTCAAGTCCAACGCTTGTTGCAGCAGTCCAGCCTCGTCGATGCAGATGAGCTCCTCCTTCACTTTGAAACCTGCATACACTAACAATCAAACGATTACATAACACCTGAATATTCCATAAAACAAAGCATATTCAACATATAGAACAAGGAGTATATGAAACAATTCATTAACAACAAATCATTGAGAAGAATGGACTTATTTGTATTAAGGAAACAAAAAAGAAACCATTACAACCAAAGCCTTGGTGTTGTGCAAGTTCCTCCCAGGGTCCAGCAAGAGTTTTCCTCTACTTTGACAAGCTCACCCACTTCCAATATGGCAACAAGAAAGGATGGTAATCTCTCCTCACAAGTTTACAATGGAAGTACTAATTCCAGCAGCATCTACCCTTTGGAATGTTCAGCTTTCAACCTCCCCTCCTCTGGCCCAAGGCCTGTATTTATAGTGTTCTAGAGGAAGTTATTTAGTTCCAACATCAATGGGATACTCCCTCTTTTGGATGGGGTAGCTCCTCTCTTGATGGGATAAGTTCCTCTAGCATAGGGATGCATGAACCATCTGGAGGCGCTCAATACACGTCAAACACTCTTCTAGAAGGCTCTAGAAGTGACCACAAGTAACTTTTTTAAGATGAAACTCGCGCCTTTTGACCTTTATAGGGGTACACACCCATCGTTTGGCTTACAGAGCGTACAAGTACGCAGGTACAATGAGTTTGGGATGCGTACACGCAGGCAAGTTAGAGAGAACCTGCGTACCCAGAGACAAACATGTTTTTAGTGACTTTCTCTCTTTTTTGAAGCTTGACATGAAGAGCAAAGGTATTAGGCTTGACAAGGAGGATAATATGACTATTGATGGAGCCATATTAACTGCAGATAGTCATGGTGACAAATTCAGTGTAACACTATCCTATAGGAATTTTCTCTTGTGATCTCATGGTCCCATATTTTCGATGTTCTCTATATCAAAGGTCCTATGATTGGGTGGAAAATATTCAATTGTATCAGTGGGTGGAAAATATTCAATTGTATCAGTTTGTGGATAATTCTAGAAAAAATAAGTATTCTTGTTGTTGTTTGTAAATGGTATTTTATTCATTTATGATATTCATCTCTATTATGAATTATCTATTGCAATAAGTAAAAAAGTAAGATTCATATTGTTTATAATTAATTGTTAGGAATCTTGGAAAAAATGAATGCTTTGTATTTATAAGTAAGGAGTTCAATGGTGATGTACTTGCACATAAAATGAATGGAATTGTTGTATGAAATTTTTAGTATGATCCGTGAAAAGGGATTGTAGTGTGGTGCTTACTTGGTGTTAATGATGAATTATAAAAGTGAATGTAATTCAAAGTGTGAATAAAGTGGAAAATTTGGGAATCTATCAATTGTGTCAGTAGCTCACTCTTGAACATGACACTTTTTGCTTTGTGTCAGGTTGGGACATCCTCCTTTGCATCGTTGACCTTCCTGGTTTTGGGCCGTTCATTTTTGCCTTACATTTTTATCTCTGCCACGTCATCATGACCACCAATCCCATGGATCCAAAAGCTGCCAAACTTCTAGTTGTGTCGCCGATATGTTCAAGATTTGTCCTTCTGCAATTACACTTACCTCTAATTCTCTGTATCATCCAAAATCATTTTGATCCTGTCATATCACATCAATGATGTGGGATTCATTATGGCCCACCTTCGACACGGTCACTTTTTGTGGAATTCAACTCATTATCTAGAAAGTTGACCGAGAGACTCCCTTCCAGTATCTTAGGCCTTGCATGCCCTAATGGAAAGTTCTTCGCACTCGATGACAAGTTTACATCATTGGCTTTCAATCGAGTGATTTCACGGGTGTTCAACTTCAGTTCCTGTATTCACATTCCGTCAATTGTGTTGATAGTACCTTGAGGACCATTGTCATTTTTGGTGGTTTCTCTCGTGCTTGTTAACAGTTTACATCATTTACTAGTAATCAAGCGACTTTATATCATTTTCGACGTCAACAAATCTAGTCACAGGTTAGACTCAGTACTTTGGTCAGATCGTGTTGGAGCGCAAGACCCTGGACACAGATCACAAAAGTCCAGGTTGTGAAGTGGTGTGACATGGTTATGATGATATGCATGTCTCTTTTAGATGGCTGGCTGTGACCATACTAAGAGTTATCATATGTGATCCTTCTCATTATTGGATGGCTGCGACCATACCTTGGTTTCGTTATGATCCTCCTTGACGGATGGTTGCGCCCATACCTGGATCTATTTACATGATAATTCTATCGATGGCTGCGTCCATGCCATGATTCATGTATCATTTGACAAGGATATCAGTCTATGTATATGTATATGTACTTGCTTGTAGGTTTTTCAATGGTAGAACGGTTTCATGAACTAATTTATAAAGCATTTCATTCCTCACTCTTGCGGGGCCTTCACGCTTTAGGGGGCATCTATTACATAAAAAAAACTCACTGTCCCTGTACGCCCCATTCCTTGATCCTAGAGGACCTCTACAGTGAAACCCACATGCTTTTCCTTCATGAAGAAACTCCCATTGTGTCCCTCTTCATGAGTAGATAAATTCCCTTTTGCACCATTTCCCTTGAAACTTCTGTTTTTCCCAGTTTACAAGAATGGCGCTAATGGCCTTTGTCTCCCCTGCGCTGATGTGCAAAGATTGGCACTACTCCTTGTGCCAACTGAAGCGAGTGAGTTGTGTTCCAGTCGCGCCAGTCCTATTATGGAAAGTTTTTTAATTAGAGCTGAATCTTCTAGCTCTAGAAGCTTTATAATGGAAGTCTGGTAAATGGTTTGGTTGTATGGGGTCGATGATGACAGTTTGGGCTCCTTTCCCCTATAATGATGGAACTACCTCAAGGGATGATGCAGGGTTGGGCCTGCAATCAACCAGGATCTTTCCTCCACTCATGCATATAAAGCATGCACCTCAAATAATTGCCCAATAGCAAAAGTTATCTTTTTATTTATGGCTATGAAACCATTTCACAATTTCTATATATGAAAGTTTACTCCTTCAACGTCCAATCTCTAACGTAAGAAACAGTAAAATTCTTCCATGCCATCAATTTACATGATAAAAGACTATGCCAACATATTATCCCTGATAAATGTTAAAAGCTCTGAAATTTCAGACAATACATATGCACACAAAATCACTGAAATTAATTAATTAAGAAATAAAATATTTACAAGAGAAATCATGGCCTATTCATGGCCTCTCATTCTTCATCCTCACTCTCACTCCCTCTCTCTGATCTTCAATGTCTTTGAGGATTCCTAATTCATAAAACTAAGCATGATCTAGAATCACTCAACTAAAAGCTCTAAGAGTCTACATGCAATGCATTACATATGTAAAAAGCATCTTGAGGCTTTTTTTCCCATCTTTTTTTCCTGTTCTAAAATAGAAAAGCTTTCCTTATCCCATAATGATCCACATTCACTGCTTTATGCCTAAAACACTCCCTATTTTATTAAAAATAACAAAATATTTAAAATTATCACACCCCCCTTTTTATTCCATATTTACAAAGGAAGAGGGTCTTGATGCTCCTGCATCATACACCCAATCTTAAAATTAATCATGATCTCCTGATCATGTGTTCGGATATGTGTATGCCTGGATCCCATATCTTGTGCTGCAAGTCATCATGTGTTATTGCTTGCTGTCTTCCTCCAGGTTTCCACACTTTATGTTGCATAGCTCTACTGGCTGTACTCTTGCAATCTTCTGCTGTCTTCCTTTTGCTGCTTCTCCTTTGTTTCACTGCTGCTGGTCTCTTCCGAGATTCCTTCATCATCATCTGCCTGATCAGTTCAATTTCTTTGTCTAACAGATTTTTTCCAGCGTCTTCAATAAGACCTGTACTCATAAAAAAATTGTTAGAATAAAAAATAGAAGGCTTCAGTGCCTCTTTTGCTGCTAGTGTTGTCTCAGTTGTCATCATAAATGTCACCCCACATGTTGTTCTAGCTGTCACTATGGATGTTGTTGCCTCCCAAACTTCCTGTCCCTCTGCAACATTCTTTTGCTCATCACCTGCAATTTCATCTGTAACTTTTTCCTCTTGTTCACTGCACTGGACTCTCTTTTCTGCAATCTCCCTGTTATACTGTGGATTCTCCAACCAGTATTCCAACAATGCAATTTCTCTGTAGCATTGTTGAAGCATACCATCATCACTTATAGTCCCTGCATTCACACACAAACTTTCAACTTGAAAATCACCAAGTTTAATAGACTCAACTGTTGCTTCACTTATCCGTGCTATAGACTGATCCACTTCTTCTGCATCCATAAGAACTTCCTCTTGTGCTGTATCAGTTTCACAAAATTGCACATCCTCCTCAACACCTGTAATCATATCACAATTGTCAGCTATACAAACACAAGAGTTCACATTATCCAGCTGATGTGGATCTGCCCAATAACTCAAGAAATCATCAATGATCTTCTCCTCTACACCTGCAAACATACACAACTCATTAGTTTTAAAACTGCAAGACTTTTTAGTCCTAACTGCTTCCTTCAACATTTTCCTTTGAACAAATCTACATGTGGAATCTTCAAATTCCATTCCTGGCTCAAGAACTCTAAGTCCCTTTTTCAACAAAGAAATCAAAATTTGCCTCAACCTCCTCTGCAGTTGTCGCCAAATCACTCTCTTTCCCTTCAGTGGAAAGAGCCATTTTCCTTTCTGCTTTTCCTGCTCTTGCAACCATTCTTCCAGCACCTGCAACTATGCCTTTATTTCTGCAATCTTTCTTTCTCGAACTCCTGAAGTCATCTCATCTCTGTAGCATTTCTCTAAACCTCTTCCTCCTCTGGAAAAACTCCCTCTGCCTCTGGCAGACTGCTTCCTCATGAGTTTCTCACTCACCATGAGTTGTACTAGCCTCTGCAACAACAATCTCTCTTGATGCAACTTACCTCACCAAGCTCTCCTCACTTAGTCTTTTGGTAAGTACTGGTTCACTGCCTCTAGAACCTCTTGAGCACTCCTTTGCTCTCTCTAGGCTATCTCTTCAACTCACCTTCTTCTTATCCACGACACTGCAATTGTCCTCCTTATTCAGCCTTCAGCTGAATTCCAAGTTCACTGCCACCTTCTCTACAACCATAAACTTAAATCATAAATTTCAGATCAAAAAATCATCTCACCTTTAAGATCTTGTCTTCTTTCCACTTCTGCAATCTTGTTCACTTGTTTATGCTGCATATCAGATCTTCAACAAAACCTTCTTCAGTTCTTCAACAAAAACTTCTTGCATTCACTAAAAACAAAACAAACATTCTTCAATGAAAACAAAGCCAGGCTCTGATACCATCTGATGCAGGGCTGGGCCTGCAATCAACCAGGATCTTTCCTCCACTCATGCATATAAAGCATGCACCTCAAATAATTGCCCAATAGCAAAAGTTATCTTTTTATTTATGGTTATGAAACCATTTCACAATTTCTGTATATGAAAGTTTACTCCTTCAACGTCCAATCTCTAACGTAGGAAACAGTAAAATTCTTCCATGCCATCAATTTACATGATAAAAGACTATGCCAACATATTATCCCTGATAAATGTTAAAAGCTCTGAAATTTCAGACAATACATATGCACACAAAATCACTGAAATTAATTAATTAAGAAATAAAATATTTACAAGATAAATCATGGCCTATTCATGGCCTCTCATTCTTCATCCTCACTCTCACTCCCTCTCTCTGATCTTCAATGTCTTTGAGGATTCCTAATTCATAAAACTAAGCATGATCTCGAATCACTCAACTAAAAGCTCTAAGAGTCTACATGCAATGCATACATATGGTAAAAGGCATCTTGAGGCTTTTTTCCCATATTTTTCCCTGTTCTAAAATAGAAAATCTTTCCTTATCCCATAATGATCCACATTCACTACTTTATGCCTAAAACACTCCCTATTTTATTAAAAATAACAAAATATTTAAAATTATCACACCCCCCTTTTTATTCCATATTTACAAAAGAAGAGGGTCTTGATGCTCCTGCATCAAGGGATAAGTCATTCACCCATGAGAAGAGGATCATCTCCCATCCATATTTCCTATATAAACTCCCTTCTTCCCAAGAAAAAACTAGTTGTAGTCATAGTTTTTGGTTGAGTGTTGATGCTTTTTTGGTTTGGAGTAGACAAGCAAGCTATTACTAGTTGTAGCTATCTAGTTGTGTGAGGGAGAAGTGTGATTTGGTTTGGAGTGAAGCCTAAAGGGAAGAGCTTTAAAACGATTATTGTTTGAAGCCATCGTGGAATGACAGTAGAAGTGTGTGGGAACTTGGTCTTGTCAGAGGAAGCCTGCAACGTCAAGACGAATGGTTGTAATCTCTCTTTGATATTAATATGTGCAACTATTGATTTATTTCCTACATGTTTTGAATATTACATATTCATGGCTTAATGCTTATTGACTTGTTGAGTAGGTTGAATTGCAATTTGTCTATTATTATGTTTGTTGTCTATTGTTTACTTGTTTCAGGTGCTTGAAGAAGGAAGCGAGAGATAGTTGAAGTGAGCAAGCGAGGACATCATCAAGCAGGATAAGTAGACCAAGAGGTAGGCCCTCTTGATTGATTCTAACCTAAGGAAATCTTCCATACAATGTATCTGTTGTGGCTAGACCCATTATCGAGTTAGAGGAATTTGTTCGTGTCCCCACTTATACTTTTACTTCACCACAGAGGCCCTAAACGACACTTTTACTTCACCACAGAGGCCCTAAACGACATTTTTTGGGAAAACCACCGTCAGAAAATACAAGACTGTAACTCTTTATTTAATATTAGTAGTTGTAGTCCTCAGATAGATATTTATAACAAGGTATCGTGTGCGTCAAACAGAGATCATATGCCAAAGTTACGCCCCCGAGAAGTTGATGTACCAACTTACCCCAACGGGGCCCATAGTTTGTCGTTTCATCTCCCAGGGTTAGGTTTTTAGATGTTTAGGGTTTTCCATTATTTCTCAATAATAAATAGGCCTTCAAGCCTCATTGTAACACAGTTCAGAGGCATGTATCCACTACATCTCTTCTCAGAGATAAGCTATCATCACCCGAGATAGTTCATTTCCATTATGTAAGTAAGCATATTTCAGTTCTTTGATATTAATGAAACGAAGTTTTATTTCCGTTAAATTTCTTGTTCAATTAATTGCATTGGCATCCTTATTCTATTGTTCTATTTAAGTTCTGAAAGTGTCATTGATTTCTTGGCAGTGACTTAGGTTCTGGGACTCAAAAAGTGGCTCAAATCCCGGAGAAGGAGGCACAATAATGGGCAGAAAAGTCCCTAGACGCATGCATACTCATGTTGTGGGAGATTTTGGAGCCTCTTGGATGCATTCTTATCCATATCAAGGGAGTGTCATAGGGTTTAATGGTATAAAAATTCAGTTGGTCTCAAGGGCTGGTTACCTGAGTGGTTGGGTTGGCTCCTAGGAGTTCTGTTGTTGACTTGGAATGTCTATGTGATGTATTTCCATTGATTCCCCTTCCTTAAGGTCACCTAGGAGATTTAATCCCATTATAGTAGCCTCTCATCGCATATTTACCCCGGTTGGTTAGTTACTTGGGTAGATGTGGGAGGAGGGTGTTACAATTAATTTGTCTCCTCTGGGACATAGCTTTGTGAAAAAAAATAGTATTTCAGTCCCCACCTCTAATCTAAGCCAACCGACTTTTCTGTCTCTACTCCTCTTCCTACAACTTAAGGATTTTGTTGTTGGAAATTGGATAAACGAACACTCCCCATGTGTTTCATGACATGGACTAACTGCCTTTCGTGGATCCTTATCTTTGATGATGCAATCGTTGACTAACACATGCGGGTTTTGGTCTAAACGAAATCGTGATTCCTAATAAATGGTATCATAGCATAGGTCACAAGTTTAATACACACCCATCTCACATTGGGCAGGGACTTGTTGGACATTGGATAAACCAATGCTCCCTGTGTGTTTCGTGACATGGACTAACCACCTCTCATGGATCCTTATCTCTAGCAATGTGATCGTTGACTAACACCTGTGGGTTTTGGTTTAACCACAATCATGATTTCCAACATTTTTCTCGCTTAAGAACCAGATTCAATATATCGTGTTGCTGGTGTATAGAGAAATAGTTCAGAGTAATTGGTTCTGAAAGAAGAGCTATGCCATCCTCAATTGTTTGTAGCTCCTTTTTAAGATCAATTCTGCAATTGTAAATCCATACTATGACTTAAGGTTTCAGTCTCATGAGATTATCCCAGATCCGTAGTATAGGGTTATCAGTTGACACAGTGACATGGGAGATCTAAGACTGGTGAACCAATTGCCAAAAGTACGGGTCATTTATCCACATTGGATTGAATTTTAAGGGGAGAATATGATGTTCCAGTTCATCGTTCTGTTCAAGCATTATAACATTGTGGTTAGAGATGTCAAAGAAGAATGACCATGAGTGTATCTGATTCATTGTAAGGGACATATGAGAATCCATAAATAATCTATCAATTCTTTTTGCAATTCCCTCCACATGGGAGAAACCATTCCTCCAAGTTGGACACAACGAGGTCGGTGCAATGTATTTGAGAGAATTATGATCAAAGAGTTCCTTGAAGTGGCTAAATAAGGGATCCAATTTGTCCCTCTATCCCTAGCATTCTGCAAAATTGATAATAAAATCCATATCCCAAACAATGATCATAGGTCTGATATCTAATAAACCAAATTCATCTACAAAGTCCCAAAAAGGTTTACAATTGCAGTATGGGGCATAAATGTTCATAACCTGAAACCTGTTAGAGGTACCCCTACAATAACTAGACAATATTATAGCCACATAAGACCTGTATGATTGGAAAGTGAAAATGGATGGATGTCATATTGCATCTAATCCACTAGAGGTTCCTTGAGAGATGGTTACACAACCACACTAATTAGGACACACTAGGAGAAGTATCTAGATTTCCTTCTCCTTAGACATCATGGTTTCCTGAAGTAAAATAATGGAGGGCCCTTTTGTTCTAAATTTTTTATTTTAAGGACCTTCTAGTTTGGCTAGATCCTAGACCCCTAACATTCAATGACATAATTTTCATTGGGGGAAGATTGAAGTGGGATATGGTACTCTAAGGTCCCATAAAGTTATCTCATCACTAGATTCATTTGATCCATTGCAAAGGCTAGGATCAAAAGGAGGGTATAGTGAATCCTCAATGGCCTCGAAGGATCTAGTATTTAGGTCAACTCCTTTTCCCCCACAAAGAGAGAGGCTTTTGTATCTGGTCTCTTTTTTATTTTTTCGATTAGGGCCCGAAGCTTTGTTCCCCTCATCCACCTTCGAACCATTAATTTTTATGCTATGTTTCTTTACAGATATAGGTATGATGCCCAAACTGGGAATTCCAGTCATTGCCTAAATATCCTCATTAACCGATATTGGGGAAGTTTCTATATTCTATCCTTTTCTTTTACATATAAGCGATAATAATGAAAGTACACTTGATTTTTGGGCTAAATTTCCAATATAATTACCCTTTTTTCATGGGGTCCGAACATGACCACTCTTATCTTTGTTCTTGGCAATATTTCCCCTATTGTCTGGAAGCCCATCCTTGATATCAATCCTGCATTATTCAAGACCGAATGGATCATGTCCTCTAAACAATTGTTGTCTCTTAGATTATTTTCCCTAGTATATACCTATGGTTGTAGGTAACCCACCTAAGATATCCACCTCCACAAGGAACCATGCAACCTACTTATCCAACGGACCCAAGCAGCCTTCATCCACATCAAATGAATTTCCAATTTTACTGGCAATTTCCTGAATTGTTGTACCTTTTGTCCATAATTCAATTGGAAGGTGTGGAAATTTAGCCCATGTGATCTTCCTCTTGGTCACCTTGATTACTGGATCAAATCCAACCTTCCAGTTCTTGAGGACCAAAAAACCATTCCCTTTAACCCAGGGTAATGTTGTGATTTTGTTTTCATCCTCCTCCTCTAGGAAATGAAACCTGAACCAATCGTTCACCATCATACTGACCTTTGGTCGATATCCAAGGAGAGAAGCCTAGCTATTTTGGATCTAATCCTTTATATGGAATCCATTTATTCTAATAAACTCACATCTGTTTGTCATGCGGAAAGAGTTATTTTTGCTGACAAAACTAACCTCCCTAGGAGTCTAAGACTCTCTAGTGACAAACAAAACAAGTAAGAGCAATCCCTCTCTAAATATACATTATCCTATGAGAAACCAAGTGTTTTTCGATCTTACCTTAGGTCCAACGCTTGTTGTAGCAACCTAGCTTCGTTGATCCAGATGAGCTCCTCCTTCACTTTGAAACCTGCATACACTAACAATCAAACGATTACATAACACCTGAATATTCCATAAAACAAAGCATATTCAACATATAGACCAAGGAGTATATGAAACAATTCATTAACAACAAATCATTGAGAAGATGGACTTATTTGTATTAAGGAAACAAAAAAGAAACCATTACAACCTGAGCCTTGGTGTTGTGCAAGTTCCTCCCAGGGTCCAGCAAGAGTTTTCCTCTACTTTGACAAGCTCACCCACTTCCAATATGACAACAAGAAAGGATGGTAATCTCTCCTTACAAGTTTACAATTGGAAGTCCCAGCAGCATCTACCCTTTGGAATGTTCAGCTTTCAACCTCCCCTACTCTGGCCCAAGGCCTGTATTTATAGTGTTCTAGAGGAAGTTATTCAGTTCCAACATCAATGGGATACTCGCTCTTTTGGATGGGGTATCTCCTCTCTTGATGGGATAAGTTCCTCTATCATAGGGATGCATGAACCATCTGGAGGCGCTCAATACACGTCAAACACTCTTCTAGAAGGCTCTAGAAGTGACCACACGTAACTGTTTTAAGATGAAACTCGCGCCTTTTGACCTTTACAGGAGTACGCACCCATCCCTTGGCTTACAGAGCGTACAAGTACGCAGGTAAAATGAGTTTGGGATGCGTACACGCAGGAAAGGTAGAGAGAACCTGCGTACCCAGAGATAAACATGTTTTTTAATGACTTTCTCTCTTTTTTGAAGTTTGACATGGAGAGCGGAGGTATAAGGCTTGACAAGGAGGATAATATGACTATTGATGGAGCCATATTAACTGCAGATAGTCATGGTGACAAATTTCAGTGTAACACTAGGCCTTGAGAAAGTCATGGAGCTCATTTATTAAAAGGATATTTTGAACAGGATACAGGCTCTAAATGAAGAAGAAACAAATAGAAATGGTCGAGGAAATGAGAAAAAAAATAAGTAGAAGAAAAAAGTCGCTCTGAAGGAAAGTGATCACTGAATGTGATCTATTCTCATAGTATACAAGTAGTTGACAATCAATAGGAGAAACAAGTTGGAGATCAAGTTAATTAAAACTCAACATTGGTTAAAATAGAAAGGCTATCAATGGAAAACATAGATTTGTAGAAGCTCCTTCAAATATTTGGGAAACAAAGTAATAATTTAAAGAAGAATTTTCAACTTGAAAATCAAAATCGAAGAAGGAAGGAGAGTTGAAGAGAGAATGAGGAAGTGGTCTAAAGGAAATGAAAATCAATGTGGAGGCTTCGAACTTGAACTGGTTTTATTAAGAAGTGATCTAGATAAGAAAACCTCTCAATTGAAATTGTAAAAGAGTAGAAATAAACAAAGCGAACAACAAAATTAGGACCAAATCATGTGCCAAGAGAAGATACTTCATCAAGAATATCATTTTCACCTTTAGGAGGTGGAAAGTGCTTCAATTGTCATAAACATTGATAGATTGTTGTAGATTGCAGAAGTAAAAATATCAAACCTTCCCAAGAAGTATTTTTCTTAGTTGTTCCACTTATGTTACTTCACTTGGTTTATGTGAATGCAGATAAACTTTATTTCTAATTTTTCCATTATCTTTATCATTCTATGCTTGATTTTCAAAAAATTTAGAATCCCTTGAAATAATTTCTTCCTTGATGACATAATTGTATAATTTATAAGCCTTAGATTCTTAAATACAACCAATAAATATGCATTTTTTACTTTTATCACCCAATTTAATTCTGATTTCTTCTAGAATATGTGCATAAGCTACACAACTAAAGATTCTCATTTGTGATATACTTGCCTTTATACTACTCCATGGTTTTAAGGGAACTATTCCTTTGGTGCTTTTGGTTGACGATCTATTCAAAATATAAATTTTCCATGCCAGAGCTGCTTCCCAATACTCATTTGGAAAAGCATGATTCTAAACATATTCATGATGGTCTGGTTTTTCCTTTCTGCTACATAATTTTGTTGGGGGATGTACCTTGCTATAGATTTCCTTTTGATTCCTTGATCAATGCAATATGCTACAAATTCTCTAGATCCATATTCACCTCCTTGATCTAATCTTGAGACTTTAATTTTCTTATCGCTTTGATTCTATCTTTTAATAACTTGAATTTTTCATATCTATAATAAATGTTTTTGATAAATAAGACCCATGCCATTTTATTGAAATCATCAATAATGGTTAGAAAGTAGAAACTTACTCCTATTTCTAGGTTTTCAGTAGACCACAAATGTGTATTTGTACTAGATCAAGTGGAAATTAGGCTTTATATCTAGCATCATTTAGAAAATTATGTTTTTGGTGATTGGAAAGGATCGAACATTCACATGGATTATCATGGACATCTATAATAATTATACCTAACACCATAAAATTTCTTTGCAAAAGATCAAGACTATTAAAAGTTAAATGGCCATATCTAACACACCATAGACAAGTTTAATTAGAACTTATTACAAATTGAGAATATGATAATGATTTGTTGACATTTATTATGATTAGAGGAACTATCCTTTTATTTTCCATTTGGATCCTTTCTACGATTGTTTCGCTAGGTGAATTTTCAAGAAATATGTAAGTAGGAAATTTAAACTTAACTTTTAGAACATTTTTAATAATTTTTCCTTCACTAAATACTTTGTGTTTTAGAATTTGTACATAAAAGACACCATGAATGTCCTTCATTTCATTTTTCTAGTTTACAACTTTAACAATATGTTTTCATAAGGAATTAACAAGATAATAATCACCCAAATTAATATTGCATTAAACTATTGCATCAAAACTTGAAATAAAGTATTTATTAAATGTCATATGGTTATTGTAGCCACTATTTAGTAACCAAATATCTTCATTGGTGTTTTATTATGATATCAAACCATAAAGTAATATGTAATATGTTGTACCTTCAATAGTTCTTGAAACATTTTCACTACCTTTGTTTAAATCTTTTGGTTTCCTCCTACATTCACATTCAGAATGCATATACTTATTAAAATAATAACATTCTATTTGACTTGTCCATCCTTCCATTTCCTTTGTTATTTCTTCCTCTTCCTCTTTTATTCTAAGGCTAATCGCATGAATATTCAAGTTGACTTGATGGAATTTTTCTCTTGTTAGTATATCTTCTTCCTCTACTTTTGTTGCCTCTACTAATGGTTGCTGGATTTTGAAAGGAACTTTATAATGAGTCATTTCTACATTTAATTATTGACTCATGATCTAACATTGATTATGTTGATTCTTCAATTGAAAACTAGACCATATATTTACTTTATATTATATCTATCGTAATCATTCCAAATGAATATGGCAGACATCTAAGAATTTTCTCAACCACCTTTTGATCGATCATATCCTCTCCATTAGTTTTAAGTTGATTTTCTACCTCCATGACATGAATAATAAACTGATCTACTACATCAGTATTTCTCATTTGAAAGGTTTGAACTCCTTCCTGAAGACCTAGAGCTTCATATTCTTGGCCTTTTTTATTCCTTGATATCATTTTTCAAATATTTCCCAAGCTTGATGAGCATTGCTTAATGCTACAATCTTAGGGAATATGGTTTCTTCAACTCCATTGTGTATATTCTATAGTTCTCTTTAGTCCTTTATTTTTGTCTCTACTGAAGCATTTCAGTGGTAATTTTTCATTGTTGCTAAGTTTGGATCTTTAGTTTCTTTGTATTTTGTGACTATTACTTCCCAACAACACAAATTTGTGAAAAATATCTTGATCTCAATTTCCCACATTTCATAACTTCCACCATTAATATGGAACCCTATGTGTTCTAATTACTAATTGAAGACATGAGTGAATTCTCTAATAAATCCTCCTTATGATGGATTTAAGGCTTCTCCAAGATTTCCAACTCACTTAAATCCTAACATAGGTCTTAAAACATTGGTGTGAGTGTAGCTAGCCTATAAGGATGGCTCTAATAGCTTCAAAGAAATCTTGGGGTGTTTATGGTTTATCCTTATAAGTCTGAAAAATATTTACAATGACAACTTCATAAAAAAATCTCAATTTCAGTATATTTGATGGTGAGATTGAGCTACAACACTCTCTGAGGTCTCTTGATGCAATGCATGTTAGATAAATACTAGCATGGGAGTCCTCCTCTATCAAACTCATTAAGGCCATCTTATGGCTTTTGTAGCCCCTCTTGGTCTTATTCTTTGAAAAAATTGGTTGCAACTACTCTATTGACATCATTTTGTCAACTATTATAACAAACATGGAGGCTCCTACAAAAAGGATCAATGGTAGCTCCTTTTCCTTAACCATTGACTTGTAAGATCAATGTATTCGCTCTAAACAAACATAATAACAACACCTCCCTTTTAGAGGCTCTTTACATATTAATGGATCAAGCTATCACTATGATTCAATGACAAAATTTGAAGAGGAAGAGCAAAAAAACACAGTAAAACATAGACCTACCGTGATTGAAAATCGAATGGAGCTCTTTTGACATTAAGGTAAAAATTTTCCACACTACACCAAAAAGAGGTTACATAATGAATACTTTCTAACTCACTCTACTCCTTGTCTGATATGGTATACCACATTATTGAAAACTGCTACTTGTGCAATGAATGCACTACACTACCACAACTATTGACCAAGTAACTACCTAGCAATAGTAAGATGAAGTTAACAATTATAGTAGTATGTTATTTCCATTAAACTGAAGCGAAATGTGTTTACCAAAAACTAAACAATATAACATGATGATTTAATATCTACAAACAAAATGGGTGCTTTCATAGTTCTATATGCCTATAAAACTCTAGATTTCCAATTGTTTAACAATCAACGTCTTAATAATTTGTGCATCCATTTCTTGTAAGGAAAGTAGCACATAACTAATTTTAGCACCCTGAATTTAACTATATCTCATTATCTCTTGATCATTTAGCAAATGTTGTGGAATATTTTTTGACAAATTTGCAATCATATTATGAGACATGTTCTCGTCTGTTCCATTATAAAAACATAGACAATGACATGAACATCTAGTAGAAGAATATTAATCTCTCACCTATGTGAATAGTTATCATCTATAGAATATGCATATATGGCATGGAGCATTGGATAGAGGTATGGATGGAAAAGATATTGAATGGATTGCCAATATAGAGCATTATCTCCAATTATGGAAGATAGATCTCATTTAAAAATCAAGCATAATTCCTTTCACTTAAAGGACAAACTAAACGTGTAAAATGTCAATAGCCTTTCCTTGGAAACAAGCGATTGAGATACTAGTAAAGTTGACCATATGCCATTATTCAAATTATCTGACCAACCGCCACACTTTTGGGAATTGATCATGTGGACTAATTCCCACCCTCGGACATGGGAGTAGTTTCTCACTCAAGGTGAGGGAAAGGGTTTGGAAGTTTAGTAATGCCTGTGAATTTTGGTGTAATGGAAAACCCCAACATGGTATCAAAACCGCAGCACAAGTTCGATTCACTTGAGTCACAATTAGAGGGGAGGGCTCTTGGATTGACTTCCACAACCTTGGGAATTTCTCATTGAAAATTACTCATCTATACCACGAAATTTTTAATATGGTCTTTATTTCCAATAAAATAAGTACCATAATAGAAATTCATTACAATCAAGTGTGATCTTATTGTGTTTATGTCACACCAACTTATTAACCAGCTACATGTTTTGTATTTGAATCTCTTACCTTAAGATAAAGATTTCTCTAACACAAACCCCCTATTAGTCACTCTTCAACATTGTCTAGGTTGAGAAAAGAAAAAACAGAAAAAGATAGTGGTGTGCTTTTACACTCTTATATGTGTATGTAAAGTTACTTCACCATTTTAAGCTATTTGTCTCAACCACACACTCAATCACTACCTCTACCTTAAAATGTCTCACAAAAAATTTAAAATTAAATTACATAAATAACTCTAAAAAAATATTTTAGCCCTTATATTAATTATATTAATTTAAAATACATAATCATTCCATATTTGTTTAAAAAGAAAAAAAAATCAAACAGTTCTTTCAGAGTATTTTTAAGGATTCAAGTATTAATACCTAATATAATAGTATAAACTGCTACGACTAGACTATTTTTAACTTGAAAAATATACTTATAAATGTGATAAATATTCCACTAAAAATAATAATTACTATTAAATTAATAAACCGGATAAATATATATATATATATATATATTATATATATATATAAAACCAAATAAACTAACAGTTTTCGAAAATGTAAAAAAAAATACTAAAATGTAGCTTTCAAATTTCCTTTTCTCTATATATGTTCATTATATTATATCGAGTTAGCACTTCATTATATTATATCGAGTTAGCACCTAGACGTTCATAGAGATATCTCTTTCCTCATCGAGTGGTTTTTTTAGCGCGATTTACTCTAAGCAATAAAAATAAAAACCTTCCCAGTAAAAATTAATTAACAACCTCCTGCTTTACTTTGCATCCGCTCAATTTGTTCTCAGATGCGATTTGCATTGGATGACATTGACACAACTCACTCCTAAAAAAAGACTGCGTTGTTTGTTCTCTCTTCTCTGCTTTGGATTGAAAAATGCACTCAACTTGATGGTTATTTAGAAAAATGCCCTCATATCTAGTTAAATCCATTGTATTTACTAGGGAAATCTGGTAAACTATGAAAGAAATGGGCTGCAAAAGTTCGTTTTGCATTATTTTCAAGTTCCATTTATTTTGGTGGTCAAGCTAGTTCTTGAAATTTCAATCCCTCATAAGTGATTTGAAATATATTAAACAACATGCAAGAAAATATAGCGTAAGGACCATATACACGCATCTGTGAGTTGAGTGATTTGAATTACGATATTAAACAACATGAAAAATAAATAGTGGAAGGAGCATCTAGATGCATCTGTAACAATCAAATTTAAAATTGGATCTTCTCTTCTAGGAGTTGAAGGCTGAGTATAAATAAGATACCCATGTCATGTGGGTGAGTGTGGTTACTATGTAGGTTGTCTGCCATGAATTGGTGGGTTCACGGTTTAACGAAAAATTAAAACCGAAAGGAGAAAACTGTCAAAAAAATGGAATCAAGTGGAAGTGGTCGTGTAGACAAAAACATAAGTAAAATAGAACACTTATAAGTAGAGGGATGCAGATCAGTGTACAAGATAAGATATCAACTGGACATATCATTATTTTTCTCTAATGCAGTTTGACAACAATAGTGGTTTTGAATAATGTATTTTGCAAAGCCAGCGAGATGTCTTGTCATCCGCCATCACACTCAGCGTTCAGACAAAAGTTGGTTAGAAAAGCAATTTTTTGACATTGGATTCTCCAAATGAATAATTTTATTGAAATCTCATCGTTAAACAATTCTCTTTTAGTCTAGGTAGTGGAAAGGTGGGGCGAGGCCAGCACTTTTCATGATGAAATTTAGAAAGCAAGAAATTGTGGATGTAAGGTAAGAGCAGGATAATATTTTAGCTTTGCAACTGAATGTATGCCAAGAATTTGGGAATTAAGGATGACATTTTAGCATTGCAACTGAATGCATGCCAAGAATCTGGGAATTAAGAAACCCATCGCAACACTTATGAGATATGTTCGGCCTGCCGTGCCCAATTATAAGCCCTATTATTTCAAGTGTTAAAAATATTTGGGAAATTTAACTTTGGCGGAGAGGCAGAGGTATTTTGACTTTTGCAAAGCTAGGTTCGCGCACTGCAACATTGATTTCACGCACTTGAATTTCGCACACTCGAGACTTAATGAATACTCACAGCAAAAATAACAAGATAGGTTTGGAGCAGCACATTAAAATTTAGTATTCATTTCTTAAACGCGAAAATACATGTAAACACTGCGGCTCATTCAGCAAGTAAAATAAGAGTTTTACATGCACTCTTTTTTTTACCTCTTACTCTCTAACCTATTACAAATGACTTTTACATTAATATATAACTCAACATACAATTTTACATTTAATTCATGACAGAACGAAATTAATATGATGTTGTTGTTGAGTGTGATCAGGATCGCGCAGGTTTTTCTGGAGTGTGGGCAAAGGTTGTTGAATGAATGTTTTCCCATATCTCTTTACCAAATTACATAACTTATTTAGATGTTGCTACTGAGTTTTTGAATGGTTCGTGTCTGGCGTCAGTCCTTCTATCTTCAATTAGAGACACAACCTAAAATTCTATCTTCAAGTAGAGACACAACCTACAAAAATATGTCTAACAGGTATGGCTGTTGTCAGGTTGTTTACTGTGGTGGTTGGGATTATTATTTCCAACACTCCCCCTTAATTACAACTGCCGCCATTGACAATTCCCAAACAGTTTTTGAGATAAAGAAAACTTTCACCTGCCAATGGCTTTGTGAAAATACCAACAAATTGTTCTTGTGACCTACATTGCTGCAACACGATTTCATCATTGTTAATCAACTCTTTAATAAAATGATATTTAGCATCAATATGCTTGGTCCTTTTGTGGAAGATAGAATTCTTTGACAATGCAATTGCTGAGGTGTTGTCGCAGAAAATAGTTGTCGCACCCTCTTGGTCATGACGAAGATCCCTCAACATCCTTCTCATCCAAATTTCTTGACACACTGTTGTTGTTGCTGCAACATATTTAGTTTCTGTTGTAGACAGTGATACTATTGCCTACTTCTTGGAGGCCAATGAAATGGCTCTAGAACCCAAATGAAAAACATATCTTGATGTGCTCTTTCTATCATTGACACTGTCAGCTCTGTCACTGTCACTATAACCAACCAGCTTGAAATCACTTGTTGTTGTATACAAAACGCCATATTGTTTTGCCCATTCACATACCTCAGAATCATTTTCGCTACTTGCCAATGTGTCTCCTTGGGTGTCTCCATGAACCTTGACACCAAAATTACTGCATACATTATATCAGGCCTAGTAGTGGTCGAATACATCACATTGCCTATCATGCTTTTATATAGTGTCGGATTGGCATTGTTGCTGCAATCTTTTTTGCTCAACTTCAACCCTATGACAGTTGGAGTTGGTGCGGACTTGTTGTTCTGCATTTTAAACCTCTACAAAATTTCCGCCACATACTTTTCTTGAGAGATAAAAATGTCATTTTCTGTTTGCTTCACTTCTATGCCCAAAAAATATCTTAACAATCCCAAGTTAGTTATTTCAAACTCACTCTTCATGACTTGTTTAAAATCAGCGTTGAGGAAATCATCACTGACTCTAAAGATCAAATAATCTACATATAAGATAATAATGAGAATCTTATATTTGCTCTCTTTGATGTAGAGAGTAAGCTCATTATCACATTTATCGAAACCGTTGTCCAACAAGTAAGCATCTACCCTGTTGTACAATGCGTGCGGTGCTTTCTTGAACCCATAAAGAGCTTTCTTTAATCAATATACTTTGTCTTCTTGGCCTTCAATCTCATAACCAAGCAGTTGCGCAACATACACTTCCTCTTTCAGCACTCCATTTAAGAATGTTGACTTTACGTCTATCTGACACACTGTCCATTTGTGCTACGCAGAAATCGCCACAACTGCGTGCACTATCTCCATCTGTGCGACTAGCATGAACGTCTCTGCGTAATCTCTTCCATGTTGCTACTTGTATTATTTGACAACTAGCTTTGCTTTGTGCCTTTCAATCTTTCCCTCAATGTTGCTTTTGGTCTTATAGACCCATTTCATTCCAATGACATGTTTTCCTTTCGGAGGGCTCACTAACTCCCATGTACCATTTCTTTCTATTGCTTCTATTTCTTCCTCCATTGTCGTAACCCATTTTTCTATTTTCACTGCATCTTAAAAGTGGATTGGATCATCTACATGACAAAATAATGCAAATAAGGAATTTAGACCTGCACTACTATCAACTTCATCTTGCTCATAAATTTAATTTAAATTTCTAAACTTTGGCCTTCTTGTGCTTACTGAAGATGGGCTTGATATGTCACTTGGTGTCGTGCTTCGTGCTGTGCTTGGAGAAGCACTTTCTTGGCTGCATGAAACTGTCCTATTATTTGTTGATGGAGTTTCTTTTTGTTTGCTTTGCTGCGCTTGAATACGAGTAGAGGGAGTCATTGTTGAGGAATTACTTGCTGCTATTAATCCTTCTTTGTCCTCATGTGGTATGCATGCTTTGAGCTGCACATCTCTGCCGATTATGACTTTCTTCTTTTATGGATTGTACAGTTTGTATGCCTTGGATTCATTACTGTATCCAACAAATATGCATTTCTCCCCCTTTCTATCCAGCTTCTTTCTCAAATGATCTGAGACATGTGCATAAGCCACACATCCAAAAACTCTCATGTGAGTGACATTTTTTTTTCTTCCACTCCATGCCTCTTCAGGGACAATGTTTTGGACACTTTTGGTTGGACATCTATTTAATATGTATGTTGCACAAGTGACAGCTTCAACTCAATAATCATTTGGCAAATTCTTTGCCTTCAACATACTCCTTGCCAGTTCCATAATGGTCCTATTCTTCCTTTCTGCTGTAACATTTTGTTGCGGTGTATATCTTGTTGTAAAT
This sequence comes from Pinus taeda, assembly GCA_000404065.3. Taxonomy (NCBI): domain Eukaryota; kingdom Viridiplantae; phylum Streptophyta; class Pinopsida; order Pinales; family Pinaceae; genus Pinus; species Pinus taeda. Next base: position 11,649 of record APFE030365986.1, on the reverse strand, counting down.
TGCTTATGAATTCCATGCTCCCTACAAAATCGAAGGAAGTCATTTGAGATGTATTCACCACCTCTGTCAATCCTAAGGACTTTGATGTAATGTCCTCTTTGCTTCTCAATAAGAGCCTCGTATTGTCGAAAGCGCTCAAACACTTCACTTTTATGTTTTAAGAGAAATACCAATGTCTTCCTTGTCTAGTAATTTATGAAGGTCAATACATAGTGGTTGCCACCAATCGCTAGTGTCTGCATTTGTCTACATAGGTCTAAGTGGACAATCTCGAAAGGTGCCTTTGCTCTCACTAACATTCTTGTGGGAAATGTCTCCCTATATTTCTTGTCGAAGATACATCCTTCACATATGCTATCTAGTTTTTCTATGAGTGGTAAACCCTTTCACCATGTCTTTCCTATGCAGCAGATTCAAATCTGCAAAGTTGAAATGTCCAAATCTCAAGTGCCATAAACAATTTTCATCTTTTATCTCTGCTTGAAGCTTTAATTGTGTGGCATCTGCCTATTTTCTTCCATCTTTTTGTCAATTCATAGATAGTTGTGCATGTGCACCTTCTTTCTACAAATCTGATATTATTTTTAGGAGAAAAATTCTATTTTCTGTCATCTGAACCTTTGCAATCAACTATCTATTTGGAGACCTAACCAAAATTGTGCACACATCATTTTTGAAGAAGTCATTGTAGCCTTTCTGCATGAGTTGTCCAATGCTCATGAGATTATGTTTCAAACTGAGGACAAAGTTAACATCAGAGATGTATTTCTTCTCTCCCTTCTTTGTTAGAATATTAACTCTACCTTTTCCCGTGATAGAGACTTTACTATCAGTCCCTAATGTCACTTCAGATTTCCCACTTTCATCTACATCAGAAAACATTTCTATGTTTCCTGACATGTGGTTGCTACACCCTGAATCTAGATACCATATATCACTCTATTGTTCTTGTGCTACATCACAAGCTAAAAACATCTTATCATCGTTCTGATTGTCTCCTGTGAAATTTACACTTGGTTTGTTACTAATGTCATATTGCTTTTTTTTACATTCATTTGCATAATGAAAATACTTATTACAGTAATGATATTGAACTTGAGATTTATCATACCTCTGACTTTGTGCTTGATTTTGGCTTGGGCCTTGACTTGGATTTTGATTGTTGCCTCTTCCATTTGAGCTTGAAGGGCTACTTCTTCCACCTTTGTGTGGGCTTTTTCCACTTCCTCTAGCATATGATCTTCCTCTGCCTCGACCTTGACCAAATGATACTTGTGTCTTGAAGGCATGCCCCAATGAGGAGCTTGCTGCTCTTTTCAGTGTATGTTAATGAGAAATCAGTGATGCATTAAGCTCATCCGCTCAGAACTGTGAGAGATCATTTGTCTCTTCTATGGTCACAACAATGGCCTCAAACCTCGTTGGCAAACTTCTCAAAACTTTCTCAACTATTCTTCTTTCGTAAGTGTCTCACCATGAAATCTGATTTGAGTAACCAGCCCACTTACATGCGTAAAAAACGAGTCTATATTCTCAGACTCTTTTGCAGTTTCAAAATCTCTCCTCAACATTTGCAGCTTTGCTGTTTTGACTTTTGCCATGCCTTGGTAAGCTGTCTAGAGGGTGTCGCATGCTTGCTTGGACTTCGTTGCTACTGCAACCCTTGGGAAAATACTTTCATGAACCGCTTGGAAAATATAGAATAGGGCTTTTGAATCCTTCTCCCTGTTGTCCCTTAACACATCTCTTTCTTGTTGAGATAAGGAATTGTATGTTGTTGCATCTGCTGGTTCTTGAAAACCATTTTCCACCAAATCCTAAATGTCTTTGAAAGAAAATAGGGCCTTCTTTGTAATAACCCAATAATAATAATTTCTTCCATTAAACTCTGGTATTTGAGAATTAGTCAAACTTGTGTATGATGTTGTCATTTTTGGGTGTAAAAAAAACTTCCTACTTGCTCGTAAACATGCTAAAAAAACAATTGGCGCCAAAAACAATTTTCGCTGTTCCTAAAAACACTTGTTTTTACACTAACATAGATTAACCACTCTAATACCATGTTAAAAATATTTGGGAAATTTAATTTTCACGGAGGGGCAGAGGTATTTTGACTTAGCTTCGCACCAGGAGCTAATTTCGTGCACGTATCTTCCCGCTAAACTATTCCAGAGACTTAATGAATACTCACAGCAAAAATAACAAGATATGTTTTGAGCAACACACTAAAACTTAGTATTCATTTCTTAAAAATGAAAATACAATTACATGAGACTGCGGCTCATTCACCAAGTAAAATAAAAGTTTTACTATGATTTGACAGAGACTTAATGAATACTCACACCAAAAATAACAAGATAGGTTTTGAGCAACACACTAAAACTTAGTATTCATTTCTTAAAAATGAAAATACATTTACATGAGACTGTGGCTCATTCACCAAGTAAAATAAAAGTTTTACTGTGATTTGACTTAGCTTCGCGCACCGCAGAGCTGATTTATCTTCCTGCTAAACTATTCCAGAGACTTAATAAATACCCACAACAAAAATAAAAGATAGGTTTTGAGCAACACACTAAAACTTAGTATTCATTTCTTAAAAATGAAAATACATTTACATGAGACTGCGGCTCATTCACAAAGTAAAATAAAAGTTTTACAGTGATTTAAACTTACACAGAATAACACACAGTATAACAGAGTAATTGTCGTTTTCACGGGCCCACCAAAAATTGCTCTACCATTTTCTCCACAGAGACTTGGTCTCTTTTTTTTTACCTCTTACTCTCTAACCTATTACAAATGATTTTTACATTCATATATAACTCAACATACAATTTTGCATTTAATTCATGAAAGAGGCAAATTAATATGATGTTGTTTGGTGTGATCAGAATTGCACAAGTGTTTTTAGAGTGTGGGCAAAGGTTGTTGAACGAATGCTTGCCCATATCTGTTGACCAAAATACATAACTTTTTTAAATAACTTTACTGAGTTTCTAAATGGTTCTCATCTAACTTGAGTCCTATCTTCAAATACAACTTGCAAAAATACGTCTAACATATATCACTCCTATCTTCAAATACAACTTGCAAAAATACGTCTAACATATATCACAGATGTGGCTGTTGATTGGGGTGGTTGGGATTATTATTTCAAACATTAAGTTTTTGTGGCTATTCCATGAATGTTACCGGAATCAGTCAGATTCAAACATTCAAACTAGGGCTATCGTTGAAACTTATTAAAAAATTCACCTTTGAAACTTATTTTTCCTAGAGTGGACTTTAGAGCTAACATATAAATACGATGGCAAGGCATAAGCATTTCACCACTCCAATTCCCGTCTATTGGCGGGTAGTTTTGTTGCAGAGACGATCTCACTGTATATCTTCTCTTCTTTTCGTCACAGTATTGTATTGTCTCTTGATAATACATTAGTGTGTGCTTTTGCGTTTATTGTGATAATCACATTGGGTCCAAATAGAAAAGTTGCGTTAAATTACTTGAACGGTGAAGAACTCTGCTATGATTATTTTAATTTTGCTTGCAGCACCGTTAAAGCTACTCCTGCAATCAGTGATCAGTCAGTCGAGGAAAGGGCTCCTAAGATGGCAGCCCTGAAGCTGGACGACTGTTTGAGCAGAAGAGTGAATCTTGACTACTGTTCACAGGCAAAAAGAAATATAATGTACAATTTAGGATGTAGTTTTCTGGCGCAATAGAAGGCGCATTATAACAATAATTGTACTTCGAAAAAAATAGTCGCTACCGTCCCAATAAACATTACGCTGTAACATTAAGAGTACAAGATAAGGCCCACCTCAAAATCCACCAATATTACGGATACTGGTGATTCTTTGCTACACAAAACATGAGTTTGATTCCATGGATGACTGTTGCAAACTCTTGAGGAAAAAAAGAATATCTAATATAGTAACACGTTTGTGTAAATGCATGTCTGGACGACGGACAATGAAAGCTCCCTCCGTACTAGGCACAAACTTGACATATCACTTCATTTCTTATCTCATAAAATACATTTTTTCCTATTTTTAACAGCAAAAAGAAATATGAGGTACTTTTTATGTTGTAAGTTTTCTGTGAAGGAGGAGACGCATTATGACTGTAGTTGTCCTTCATTTTTACTTCGAAGCAGTACAATCCCAATAAATATTATGATATAGCACCATGAGCGACGCATTATGACTGTAGTTGTCCTTCATTTTTACTTCGAAGCAGTACAATCCCAATAAATATTATGATATAGCACCATGAGCAGAGAAGAATGTACACCTCAAAATCCACAAATATTATGCATATTGGAAGTTATTTCTTGCACAACACGAGTTTGATTTCATGGACGATAGTTCACAACTTTTGAGTAAAAACATAAAAATCGATATGTTAACACGTTTGTGTAAATGCATATAGTACATGATGGATCACACCATATGTGCAGAGTGCGGGGGTGAAAAGGAAGCACAATGAAATCTTGCTGCGCACTCCACACAAATTTGATAAAACGTTTGATTTTAAATCTCATAAAATACAATATTCCGTATGTTTTGCTGCAGAAAGAAATATTATGTACTTTTTATGTTCTAGTTGTTTTGGGAAATAGGAGGCACATTACAACCAGATTTCTCCTCCCTTTTTTTTCCAGAGCACTACAGTCCTAATAAATCATGATGTAGCATCATGACCACGCAAGAATTTCCACCTCAAATTCCCTCAATTTTATGAATATTGGTGGTTGTTTGCTACGCCAAACATGAGTTTGATTCCATGGAAAGTTGTTGCAAAGTTTGGAAAACTCAATATAATGACCATTGGAAAACTCAATATATTAACACATTTGTGTAAATTCATACAATACATGATGAATGATAGCTTTATGCAGAGTGTGTAGGTGAGGAGAAACAACAGAGGTAGCTTCCTCCGCACTCTGCTTGTTGATTACATGAGCATTTAACCGAAGCTATCTACCACAAGGTCGGTAAACTAGAAAACTACATATTTCTTTGAAAATTATTAGTCAAACTTCAACGACTAACTTAATTTTCAATATCCCAGAAAAAAATAGTGCTTACTTAGAATGCTTTTCCATTGGCCTGTCAAATAAAATATTCACTTGATCTCTCATCTAGACATCCATATCATCATGAAAGTTTCAAATTATCAAAAATATTTTATTAAAATTTGAAGCATACATTATTTAATTTCTTGTTACCGTTTCAAATTATCAAAAATATTTTATTACAATTTGAAGCATACATTATTTAATTTCTTGTTACTCTACTTTAATACCTCATGAGCATATGCCAAATTCCATGGCACTGGAAGTAAAGAAAGTGATGAAATTGTAATTTCAACTGCAGTAACAGCTGAATAGTGTTGCATCTCTTGTTTCCGAAAAACCACCAGTACAGTTCCCCGCACCGCCTTTTCAAATTTGTGGTATTTCGTGGGAGGCTCCGATCAATGCGATATGCGACGCGTGTCCTGAGTAAGGTTTCAAAACCGTTCATTCCCGGCCGGTAATGTTCGTTTGGTTTGGGCAACCAATATTTGTCTGATTGTGAGGATGACTGTGCGTTATCGATCAAGTCAAAGATGCGTACAGCTCTGCACGGCATGGAGATTGCGTGGAGTAAAAATTTTCGTTTGACCGCTGCAGTGAAGTGAATTCGCAGATGAGTACCTTTGTTCGAGGAATTATTTATATCGCCATGTGAAGAATTTAAGACCAATTACAGGGTACTGAAGAATTGTCCAGCGAATGGGGAAACCATATTAATGTAATTAATATAAATCTACAGCGGTCAGTAAAGTTAGGTAAAAGCTTACTTTCATTTTTTTAACACGGCACAGGTCAAACAAAAGGGGTATGTTATGTGTTTGCTCATTCTGGTATATGCAAGTAAAGGGCAGCAGTAGCGTTGAAAGGTAAGGGCAGCAGTGCCAAGGAGAAATTTTATGCACCGCACTGCAATTGTAGTGGTGTAGTTATACATTGAAAAATGAGAGGGAGCACACAATGGCGTGTGTTATGTTTTTTTTGGTTATCTTCGTTGAGTGAAAACAAAATGGAATGTGCAGCAGCGCGTGTGAATTTTTTTTTGTTGAGAGTGTGTTTTTAATGCACAACAGTGCAGAGGTAAATGTCATTTTTAAGAATGAAATGTAATGCAGAGAAACACGCAAAAGCGTGATGGGAATGTCTTTTGTTGTTCAGTGAAATGAAGTGTTTTTCACACAGCAGTGAATGTTAGAAGAGTGAAGAAATTTTTACACACTGCAGTGTAAAAATTTCCAGAAGAGACAGAGTAATTTTGTTTTTGGTGGAAGTTCTTGGTGAATCCCTCTGTTAAAGAAGAAGATGCTTTTCAACACAGTCTCCGGTGAATCCCTCAGTTAAGAGGAAGATTTGTTGTCTTTGGTGAATCCCTCTGTCAAGAGGAAGATGCTTTACAGCATAGACTGGTGAATCCCTCTGGTTAAGAGGAAGATGCTCTTCAGCATAATCTCTGGTGAATCCCTCTGTGTGAGGAAAATGTTTTTGTAAGAGCAGTTGTGAAAATCCCTTTATGTGAGGAAGACGTTTTGTAACAGTTGGTTTATTGTAAATGGATAGAAGTTATTTTTTGTTTGTTGTTGAACCTTTATCTTCAGCAAGCTGAAATTCTGTCTGCAGCAAGATCTTGTGTTAAAGACCCTCTGTTGTAAAACAGAGTATTATCCTCTGTTCAAGTGATTTTTTTTGTTGTTCTGGAATTATCAGAAATTCATAGCAGAGTATCCTTTTGGAATTTTAGCAGAAAAAATTCCCAATGTTAAAACAGAGCATTGTCTCTCTGTTCAGTTTGTTCGAAATTACCAGAAATTTCCAACAGTGGTATTAGAGCTTGTCCAGGCTCTTTGAAGGTATCAAAGAAGCTGAAGGAAGGTTTCTTTGCTGCAACAGCTTCTCCAGCAGCGTGAAGACTCAGCAAAAGGATCCAGGTATTTCTCAAGTTTTTCTATGTTACTATTGAAGACAGTCAGTTATTTTAGATGCTCAGTCAAATGGCGAGGTCGAAGAAGAAAGTCACCAATCCTCCTAAAAATGTTTCTCCCTCTACTACTAAAAGAAAATATAATCAACATGAAAGCTTTCTATTTGAGGCTCCAAGGTTCAATGGGAACTTTTATATATGGGAAATAAAAATGAGGACTTTCTTACAGTCTAAAGGGATTGAAATTTGGGAATCAGTGATTGATGATAGCAGGATGGATAGAGAATCCAAGGAGTACAATGCAAAAGCAGCAAATACAATCTTGGATGGACTGCCTGATTCTATAAAGAAGATTCTAGGAAAATATTCATCAGCAAAGGATATATGGGACAGACTTCATGACCTTCATGCAAAGGGAGCACTGACCATGACCATCAGTCAAGAATGAAATTCTGAACCCATCATAGAATCTGAAAATGAGAAGGTTGACCGCATCAAGCTTCAAGTACAAGAAATGGATGAAGAGCTCGCTAAGCTTAAGAAGGAACTTGATCAAAGAAAAAGGAAGCATCATGAAGAAGTCATATCCATGACAAATCAATTGAATAAAGCAAAGAAGCAGGAAGATACTTTGTCAAGTCAACTTGAACAAAGGCACAAGAGAGTGAACAAACTTGTAGAAGAGATTGGACAGTACAAGGTAGAGGTCTCCTCCCTTAAGTCTAAATTACAAGAAGCCAGGAAACAGGCACAAGAAGCTGAGAAGAGAATGGAAAGCAGTCAAGCAAAGAATGAAGAAATGAAGTCAGATATCATCTCCCTTAAAATAGTAGCAGCTGAAGCTACTCGTAGCAAGGAAGAAACTGAGAAACAACTTACAAAGAAGAATAATGAGTGTGAAAGATTGGAAGAAGAGATTGACCTCCTCGGGAAAAAGGTTGAAGGGATGAACAAAATCATGAAGAGCTCTCAAGCCTTGGATGACATGCTCAGCTATCACAGATGTCCATCTGATAAATCAGGACTCGAGTATGCAGGGGAACCCTCAAACAAGAATGAAAATGCTCTAAGCAAAAGAGATGTGAAGAAGCCAGAAAGAAATGGTGATGCTCCTAGTGCCAGCAAAGGCAAGGAGAAAGATCAAGGCTACAATAGAAGAAATCCTATTCCAAAAAGAAATGTAGATGATGTCAGAGAGGCAAGATGCAATGGTTATCATCAAAGGATCTCAAGGCAAAAAGGCTTCAGAAGTACATCAAGGAAACCTCCATCTCCCAGGTACCAAAGTTCATTTTTTGGTTATTGTTATTCTTGTTCAAACTTTGGTCATATGGCAAAAGACTGTAAAGCATCTCATAGAGATAGATGTTATAGTCTCCGACAACCTCCAAGAAACAATTTTATAGGAAGAAATCATGAAATCTTATTCATGAACAATGTAGAATGCTTCAAGTGTCATAACATTGGTCATATGGCACGTGATTGTAACTTAAGATGGGCTCTTACACAAGCTAGAACCATGCAAAAGAAGAAAGTTACACAAGTATGGAGAAGGAAGGAAATACAGTCTGAAAGTCCCTTGAGCTCTCCAGCCAATCTAAGCTTTTTTTAGAAGACTCTGCCAAAAGGAGACGATGCATACAATTATGGGGAGCCTATAATTCTTGATCATTATCGCTGAAGCTATTAGTGAATGGGTTCTTATGAAATCCTTGGTGAACTATATTAACAGTCAATCTCTGATGAAGATCTTCTTATAGGGGAGAGATATGGAATTAAATCTACCATAAGAGCAGAGAAGAAAAGGTTGCAGGATAGCTTGGAGATGCAAAGATTGGAAATCTTGCTTTAGGCAGAGAGAAAGAGGATATTACATGATTGGAGTGCCTGAGCACACAATGAGAGCGATGAAAGGAAAGCTGATACGAATAGTCAGAAAATATTTGAATTTTTTGATGAAATGTCTGGGTATGACTGATAACCCAGCAGTTGAAATTAAAGGGGAGTGTTGAAATTGTAATTTCAACTGTCACGGCAGTTGAACAGAGGCAGCATACAGTTTTTGCAAAACCGGCAGTACTCCCATCGCACCGCTTTTCACCGAGCGGTGGTTTTCCTCTGAACGACAACGATACAGTACGCCAACTGACACGTGGCCACAACAACTTTCAAAACCACCATTTCCCAGAGCATAAATATCAGTCAGAAAAGTCCATGCGATATTGATTGCAACCGTCCGATTGAATTCAGTGTTGTCCACCGTCCGATTGAAACTAAATTGCTACGTACAGGTCTGCACCATGACATGACGTGAAGTGAAATTCTCCATTGACGGCCATCCTTTATCAGTAAAGTAATTAATGAAATTTTTACTCCAGTTGTTGAAAGTAGATGAAGAATTTATGTCATGTTTTTGTGTTAGTTGCATATGTGAAATGCAATATACGCAGCAGTGCGTATTGTAATTGTTTGTTGTTGAGAAAACAAAGAGGGTATGCGGAGAGCAATAGAGTGCGAATGTATTTGTTGTTCATTGATATGCATATGGACTGTGCAGCAGTGCGATGAAAAAGTATTGCCCTATCTTGATTTGTAAAAACATGAAATGTAACACATGCAGCAGCATGTATGTTTGGTTGTTCGTTGAGTGAAAACAAGAGGGTAGACACAGCAATGGCAAGGATGAAATGTATTATGCAAGGCAGTGCAAAGTTAGTATTGTTCGTGGAATATGAAATGAAATTCACACAACAGTTTGAAAGTAAGTTTTGCTCGTAGGTAAGAAAAGAAAGGGAATGCGCAGTAGCGCAAATGTAAATTTCTCTTGGTAATGCATAGCAGTGCAGAGATAATGTTTCTTTGTTGAGAGATGAAAATGTAATGAGACACGCGGCAGCGTGAAGGTAATGTCATTTGTTTTGTTTTTGTTGGCCATGTAATGTAGCGTAGCAGAGCACGAGTATAATGCTTTTTGTTGAGAATATGAAAGAGGGCAAATACGCAGCAGCGTGTAAATGAATTTTTTTTTACACAGCAGTGTAAATTCTTCAGAGGAGACAAAGTTTTTGGTTTTGTATTGCACAACAATGCAAGGTAAAAAAAAAAGGTTTTTACACACAGCAGTGTTTTTATTTTCAGCAGAGACAAAGTAATATTTTTGGAATTCCCTCTGAAGCAGGCATGTTGTAATCCCTATGTTAGAGGAAGATGCTTTTGTAACAACAGTTGTGAAATCCCTCAGTGTGAGGAAGATGATTCATGTAACAGTTGGTTTCCTGTTAATGAAAAGAAGTTTTTTTTTGTGTTGCTGAAACTCTGTCCTCAGCAAAACAATTTTTAGCTTCCCTGTGCTAAGATCGTATGTATTAAAAACAGAGCATTAGTCTTTGTTCTATTCATTTAATTTTGTTTTTGAATTTAGCGGAAAATTCCCAACATTGGTATGAGAGCTTGTCCAGGTTCCTTGAAGGTGTCAAAGAAGTTGAAGGAAGGATTTCTTGTTGCAGCAGCTTCTCTCAGCAGAGTGAAGACTCAGTCAAGAAAGATTCAAAGGTATTTCTCAAGTGAGTTATTTAAATACTTGACTGTATTTTGAAGCATAGTTAAGAATGGCAAGGTGAAGGAAGAAAGTCTCCAATCCTCCTAAGGATGTGTCTCCCTCTACTACTAAAATAGAAGACAATCAATTTGAAAGCATTCTATTTGAGGCTCCAAGGCTCAATGGGAACTTTAATATATGGGAAGAAAAACTGAGGACTTTCTTACAGTCTCAAGGGATTGAACTTTGGGAAGCAGTGATTGATGATAGCAGGATGCATAGAGAATCCAAGGAGTACAATGCAAAAGCAGCAAAGACAATCTTGAATGGGCTACCTGATTCTGTAAAGAAGAATTTAGGAAAATATTCATCAGCAAAGGATATATGGGACAAACTTCATGACCTTCACTCAAATGGAGCACTGACCATGACCATCAATCAAAAGGGAGATCCTGAACCCATAATAAAAGTTGAAAATGAGAAAGATGACATCAAGTCTGAAGCAAACCTAGAAGATGAAAAGAATGAAAAGGACTTTGTAGAAAAACTCCTTACTCAACTTATGACTGCCATGGAAGAGATTAACAATTTGAAAAAGGAAAATGAGGCATTTAAGAAGATAGCTCCAATTGGTAACCAAGATCAAACAAGGAAGAAAGTTGACCTCATCAAGCTTCAAGTACAAGAAAGGGATGAAGAGCTTGTGAAACTTAAGAAGGAATTTCATCAAAGCAAAAGGAAGCATCATGAAGAAGTCATATCCATAACAAATCAATTGAATAAAGCAAAGAAGCAGGAAAATATACCTTGTCAAATCAACTTGAACAAAGGCACAAGAGCATGAACAAACTTGAAGAAGAGATTGGTCAGTACAAAGTAGAGGTCTCCTCCCTTAAGTCTCAATTACAAAAAGCTAGGAAATAGGCACAAGGAGTTGAGAAGAAAATGGAGAACAATCCAGCAAAGAATGAAGAAATCTTCAAAATGAAGTCAGATATCATCTCCCTTAAAATAGTAGCAGCTGAAGCTACTCATAGCAAAGAAGAAACTAAGGAACAACTTGCAAAGAAGAATAATGAGTGTGAAATATTGGAAGAAGAGATTGTCCTCCT
>APFE030365984.1:48930-133126 GCA_000404065.3 Pinus taeda | reverse complement strand
AAAAAATATTCCATTAATTTTAAAAATTGATATTTTCCAAAAATAATACTATATTTATGATTAGTCGGTTCGATTATTATTTTTTCAGTAAAGTACTTAATTTGAGATTAATCTTTTCAATAAATAAAATTATATAACAATTTTTTATATTGTTTCAGTTTACTATATTTACAAATGCGATAAAAATATTGAAGCAAACACAAGGATATGAAAAACATATATGACGATCTATTCTAATGAAGATATAATAGTATTCAGGTCTTATTTATAAATAGGCAAAAATATTATATTAATCGTTAGGGGTTGAACACGTTACATTATCATTCATTGAAGATATAAATAATATAAATATATTATAATCAAGATACAAATAAGATAAATAAATGGTTGTGTTCAAACATTCTTAGAATATCATAAAATATATTATTATCATAATTTAATCCCTTTAAAATAAAATATCTAATTTTTTTAATATTTTATAAATATTTAATTAATATAATTAAATATATACATATAAAAATAATTTAAAATAATAAATAATGATAATAACATAAAAAATATTATATTACAAACCAAAATGTATTTACAATAAAATATCAAAGAAAGAGTATATTGGAAATTAAAACATCTAAATTAAAACATGGTAGAGCCAAGAGAACATAAAGCATACTTTAGGCATCTCTTATAGAAATTAGATGGAAAAATTGCATATATAAGCTTTTACCCTACAATTTTTCATCCGAACTCATAAATCCTAAAGTCTTTGTGAAGTAAAAAAATATCACTGCCATCTCAATGACGTATCATAATTTTATGGTGATTTGCAACAATGTAGTAACATCGAAAATGAAAATTCAAAACCTAATTAAAATGAAGGTATGGCTATCTTGAAGCATTCGTTCTTTCATCAAAATTGAAAATTCAATGATGGCTCCCATATATCAGAGTGTCGGTGAAAACCTACAAGGATTTTGAACCTACCGATTGCCAAGAAGACGATGCATCCGGATTATAAGCTCCTCTTCTTCCGGCGAAAATTTTCCACGCTTGATATCGGGACGAAGATAATTCACCCAGCGTAATCTACAGCTTTTCCCAGAGCGCTCCAAACCTGCAATTAACTTCTTTTGTATAAATTCAAATGAACTACTCCTCGGTACATATGCGTTGAGAAGAGTTTGTATACCAGCTAGTCATTTGTCCGTGATTACCATAGATTCATATTTAACCTAAAATATATATTGATAGAACACTCTCCACGCTTAAGTTATTTAGGGCAATTTCAGCTTTTGTCAATGTGTAGAACACATCGCCTCTCTAAGCACTGGAATGCATTGAATTTAACAACGGCCACATTGAACATGAATATTTTGTTATCTTACGAGAAATCTGAATTTGTATTTCACAGCTCTAGCCAGCTTTTAAAAATATTGCAACGATATGCATAAGCATTCAACGTGAAAAATACACAGCTGTATAAGTCACTGTTAACCTAATAATCTTTCATACTGCTACATCAATTCATTTATGAATCCAAAATTATGTAGTAGAAAATCAACTGATTAAGTATTTGATCACCTGTTCGCTTAAGAAGAGATGTCCATTGACCTGCACCATGGGCGTTGATATAGTTTATTAAAACACAATCCTTCTACATGGTCCAAGCCTCGCGGTGAAAGCATCCCCTATAACTGCGAGGTGTCAGTTCCATCTCGTCTCAGCTCAGCTTGCTATACAAATCATATAGTTGGTTTAGGTTTGGTTTAGGTCCAGGGGATTTATGTTGTGACACAAATATTGCTATTCTCCCGTGGGACAGTACCGTGGGTTTCGCCGAATTTGGTTACCGAGGTTACTTCCTCCACGCACATTTCTTATTAATTAAAAAGAATGGTCACGCCCTTGACAATGGGAGTTTGGAGAATCAGTCTTTATGCGAATTACAGCTGACCAAGGACTTCCAATGGTGGTCCAGAGCAGTAAGTATTTGTAGTAATCATTTACATCTGACCGTAAGTAAGGGGTATTTATTTAGTTTCTCATGTCTATTGGAAGAAATGTTTTCTATAGTTATTATTATGAGTTACAATAAGTTAATTTAGAAGTTGTTGATTTTTATGCTATGAATTGGAGTCAATCTAGATGTGTTGAAGTAAGTGTGTTATGTCTTATATATGTAATGTCTATGAGATCAATAAAATGATAGTGTGTGATTTGTGTTGTGTATGTAATATTTTTCATTCTTTCTCTATTTTTTATCATGGTATCAAAGCTAGAGAGATTGCACACACTATATAATATATATAATAGGATCTTGAAAGGCATTTGTGAAAAATTATCCACTCTAAATATTATTAGTGTAAAATGAAATCTAAATCCATATATATATATATATATATAAAAGTTGAAATCATATATGGCTCTCGAGTGTCTTAAAACTACTTGTACATGGTTAAGAGGTAGTTTTGTAGGATGTAAGGAAATAGGTTAATGGCCCAGCCATCACAGACATTTTTGTGTCCTTTATGGTTCACTAGCTAGTAATTATAGATAGCCAGTAATTATAGATAGATTGAGTTTTCTTGAATAAAGTGAAGTCAACTTGCATTAACAAATAATTATCAGTAATTGTTAATAGATATTAACAAGTGATTATTATTCTACTGTTAATTTGACAACTAAATTATGATAGATTTATATATTAAAATTTTTCATTGAAACAATCCCTCCACTATTGAAGGAGCCTTTGGAATTTTCTGTCATTGAAGACATTTTAATAAGTATAAATGGAATACATGGCCAGGTTTACGTTATTACTAATTTTTTCATCAATCCTCCACTGGTCACACAGATTATGGATTCCGTTCATGTCATGGCTTCCCTATTATTATTTTTTTCATCGATTATGGATTCCATTCATGCATAGCTTGCGTATTATTATTAATTTCATCAACTGTTCACTGGTCACATCGATAATGAATTCTCAGACTGAATTGACATATTGAGAAATGAAGTGCGTTTCAAGCAAGGACAATAATAAAAAAGCAGGGCGTCAAATCTGCAGCCGACGAAGAACATAATGAAAAATAACAGAATGCACCTAGTCGAAATCGAGAGAATATAAGTGCACAAAATCCAAATCGTCATTGTCCTGACCGGAAATATAAACAAAACATTATTTTTATGTCTATTATCAAACTTAATATAATACAATATTAAAAATTAACAATTAATTATATAACTTGACTTATTAATATAACCCTAGCTCTACACGAAGATCCCCATACAGTTGATGCGATCGAAATGGATGCAAACACCGCACAAATGCAAAACTTAATTAATAAACAAAAACATTGAGTAGGAAATCCTCCTCGTATGTGTAACTTTGACTTGTAGCCACAGGCCCGGACTTTAATTACAACCCCATCTCTCCAAGGAAGATGCCAAGGGGAGTTAGTTGGCTTGAGAGGCCAGCAAAATAAACTTAGAATATTAATTACCAAATTTGTAACATCTTAATTAAAAGAATATCAAAATTATTTTCAACCTCGCTAGATTCTTAAATTTGATCTATCCTTATGTCAAACTATTTACCAAATTTATGTTGTAAGCTGATTTTGACATCAAGTTCTTAAATTGGATCCTTCATTATTTCAAAAGGGTTATCAAATTTTTATTGTAAGTTTTATATTTACACTTTTACAATGGTTAGTCTACATTTCGCATAAATCAAAGGCGCCATACTGTTCCTGTACATTGGACATAAATCAAAAGCACCATTGCATTAACATTTTACGTTGGGACAAATTCAAAAAGGTTTCTTCACTAATGAGTCTTCCAGGTACCTTACACATAATTTTTGAGTGCGGGTTGTCGGAGTCAACGAAACAGACTTTCCAAAGTTATCTATTTTTGGTTTTTTTTGTTTAAGAGTTGTCTTTATTGTAATGTTTTTTCTGTGGATTTTTTGGTTTAGTTTCTATAAAATTTGGGAGGAATTCACTAAAATTAAAAGTTTGATGTGTAACCCATGCACAATACAAATGCTCTAGGGGTTTTTAAGTCAAAAAAACTAGTTTAAATAACACAAATGAAGGCAACTCTTTTGTTTAGTTGCAACACTTTAAGAGGGTTATGTTAAATTTATCAAGAGAATACATATGAAAACATAAACAAAACTAATGAACAAAAATAAGAGAAGCCTAATTCTCAACCCATGAGTTGAACTCTCATTGGAATCTCATATCTACGTAGCAGTAATGAATATATTATTATATAGCCCACATATTTCTAATTTCATTATCCATTATGTGACTAATCTACTGTCCCTAATAATTTGTTGAATGATCCATATCTACATCTATAAATTTGCTACCCTAATTATGATAACTCATAACACAAAATTTGCTCACTAACTTTGTGAGCAATTACATAGCTTTATTTTAAGCATTATCATCAACACTCCCCCTTAATGCTTAATGTCATTATTCCAAGCATATCCCTCAAGTATTGGAACTTCCCTTTAGGTAATGCTTTGGTAAATATATCTGCAATTTGTTGTCCAAAACTTTAGTTCAATTTCTCCTTTTGCTACATAGTCTCTTATGAAATGATATTTGATATCAATATGCTTTTTGGTGAGATTATAAAACACTGGATTTTTAGTTATGGCAATGGTAGGCAATGGTAGACTAGTTATCATAGTAAATAGTGTGGCATATTTTGGTTCTTATTTTAGATCTAACAATACTTTCTCCAACCAAATTGCTTCACACAATCCAAGTTCCTTGAATCCATCTATGTTTTTAAAAATAACATTTAATGATATATATTATGTATATATATATATTTATATTATATATATTTATATATATTATATATCTTGTGTGTGAGAGAGTAGGAACCCAATATAGATCCTCTTCCCATGGATCTATCAAGCTCCAGAGGGATTAAATCTCTCAGGTGTATACGTTTTCACTCCAAAGAGATTTACATCTCAAGATATTTGGGTCTTCCCAACTTTTGTTAGATCCATAGTTGATATGAATATATAGTAGTATAATTATAATTAAAATTTTATGAAATAAAGATAAAATGATTTTTGTGCAAATTAAAATTACGATTTAAAATGCTTCCCTTCTTAACCTCCTACATATTTTAATATGTAATTTTAATTTAATATAATATGTAGAAAAAGTGAAAACATAGTTAGAAAGTATTCATATTTAAGTACAAAACAACCACACTTTTATTATTATTATTATGTTGACAAACTCAAATACAATGCACTTATATAAGTGTTTTGATATCTAAGTTATTCCAAACATCAAGGGAGACGTTTAGAGATTATCTGAATAATATTTAATAAACACAAATCAAATATACTAACCTAAGCATTAATTTTAACACCCTTCCTTAACTCTTACATCATAATGAAAAATAATGAAATCAAATAGAATGTTTTTCGTCTTTATTCAGTGTTATCTTCATCAACACTTCTATCCACTTAGAAATCTCATAGATTACACTCTTTCTCTACCATCAACTCTGAGGTGCCACTTGATCCATTTAAAATACAATTGTTGAATCTAACAATCAATGACATATTTGTTGTACTAATGATTTTTGACATACTTGCATCAATCCCTTCACTAGAGAAATAACCTCTAGACTAAATCATTCTATTGACACACTTCCATTTGTTGAAGTACATAGCGAGTTATATTTTCTAGTTATCTATGAAAGTGGTAATGTATCGAACAATAATTCTTATAAAGTGACATATTTTAAATAAGTTTACTAACACACAAGGATCACAAACTATAATGAGTAACCATTATTCTTGGGGAACCGAATGCTCCAAAAACCATAAACTATAAAAGATTATACACAAAATCAAATCAATGAAAATTTCTCTTACATCAAGAATCACCATCTTAAGTTATGTTACTCTATTGTATGATTATCTCTTCATATTATTTGTTTTTGCAAATCATAAATAATACTAATATATAACCAATTCAAAAAATTATCAACTAATTAATATGGTCTATTTTATCTTAACACATTTTCACAATGTAAATTCAAACCTTTTATGTCTTCCATTACTGACCATTTTCTCACAAACACTACAAGGAAAGAATTGTCGAATTATTGGTCAACCAAAATCAAAATCCCCTTCATAAGGTAGTGTTGCTCATTGATGGCTGCCACAATCTGATGAGCAAATACATGACCATTACATTTCCTTCTTAGATAATTAAATAATAAATATAATGATATTACAATACAATCCGTGACTCTCCACAAAGCCATGAAAAGCATTATATGTTACACTTCTCTACAATATACGGATTCAATTTCCATCAACAAATAGTCAACATCGGTAGTTATCCATGCTTTAGAGAAATAAATTCCATGGCAACGTGTTGACAGATAATAGAACAAACAACCATTCAACATTTATTCCACTAATCTTCTTCTTCACACAAAGGTTTATGCAATGCACCTCTTCTTTCACGTATTGACTTTTATATATGCAATTCTTTCAAAAATATTTCTATTGGTTGATTACTCAGTGTGGGGTCTTCCATCACTGTATCTATTCACAGCTCAAGCGGTAATGTTTCCTCCCACTCTTAAACTTGAAACATCAAATTCCTTTTTAATCCGGCCAACACACAAACACACATAAAACTATACTTTCACACTAGAAACTACTCACAAAAAATAGTAATCTGTCTTAATTTATTTACAAAGTATTAATATTCTTAAAATTCATGATCATGGCCCATCTCATGAAAATGTTAGGGTCGAACCAGGGCTTATACCAATTTAAAACATCTGAGAGTAGCCATATTTCACAGACAAGAAAAACACGTTTATTATTATTATTACATTAAACAAACCCATTTTACAATGCACTTATATTAGTGATAAATCTAACTTATCCAAAATTAATTTTTTATATATTATATATATTATATATAATTTTAATTAATTAAAAAAATATCCTAACAATCTCCGACATAAATATTAATTCTAACAAAAAATTATGTTATTTATTACCTTTCCCTATAACATGGGTTAGAAGCTATTAGAAGCTTAATAAAATATTAACAATACAAAATATGCGAATGAATTTTGTGAAGAATATTTACATATTATTTGATTTTATTGTGCATTATTGTGTTGACAGAACGAATGTTATCTTTTATAAATATATTATTATACTGGAAAATAATTAAATATTAAAATAAAAATAGACATATATTTGAATATCTATAGAGTAATTATATATAAGTTTTAAAAGTTTTCGTTATACACCATATACATAAAATAATTCTCTTTTTCGAATTTTTCTTTAAATGTAGTTCACTATTCTGATATGGTACTAGGTATTAACAACTTTTATGAAATTTTATGAGATTCTCTTTTAATGTTATAATGTGTTCACTGTATTGTACTAATCTGGTATTACTAAACTTATTTTATGAACAATATCTATCTATTATTCCTAAGTAGATAATTGCCTTACAAATAAGCTGGTCATAGAATAAAATTCAAACCCAGGTAGTTTCCAAAACTTAAAACTGTGAATTACGATCCTGAGAACTTAGGTCGCAGACGCAGTTTTATTTGACTTCATACATGTTTCGCTCCAAACCAAAAATGGATAATTACACGCATAAAGTTTGCATCCTCAACCACTTTGATGGCTACCTCTTTGAATCTGTTTCTTTATTTCATAAAAGTCCATACCTAATCTTGGAATACTTCTACCTATATTCGCTGAAATGACTATGTATATCTTTTCCATTTCCGCCACATATTTTAAATTTAAGGATATTGTCGTTGTGTGTATGACGTGCATACACACTGATAACCAGAAGTCTCACAAATCATAAACTTTAAAAAAAAGTTTCAAATAATCGAAAATTATTCTCAGTTCGCCTCTGGCATTTATTAGATTTAAGAAACTACATTTTGCTCGCATGTTAAAGTCAAAATGTTCAAACTGTGCATCGAGGATAACGAATGAAGTTCACTTATTTAAATTTAAAAACTGACATCAATTATGGGTTTGTTATATACAGATTCCTCGGTTGGGTCGATTGATTCTGCGCATGAATAAATAACTGATCGGTTTCATAGATAGAGATTTCTGAAATTGCCTGATGGCGACAGGTCACCGCGCAATGATTTTTCCATGGCAAAATTTCCATTCATGCTGATCACCATCTTAGAGAAAAATTTATTTGTGACTACATGGTTTCCTATAGACAATTTTCTAGCCCCACAGCCGTCCGCATTTGAAAAATCAGCCCTGCAAATCATCGCACCCATCATTACGGATCGGAAGCTTTCGGTCCTCAATGTTTTTAGACGAGTATGAGGGTTTGCGTCCTCGTCCAAAAAAAAATCTGTTTTTGGGTACTCGAATCGGATTGTCTTCAATACTTCGTGCGCCGACATAGAGGGTATGTTAGTTTTTTATTATCAAATTACAACTATTCATTTATGTAACCTATTGCTTCTATTGCCTTTTTTAACGTTGTCAAATTGTTTTAAATTTGTATTAGTGTTAATTTATTTATTTAAAAAAATAACATATTGATGTTAGGATAAAGAAAATTTTTAAAATTTAATAATTTCATTGGTTTAAATTTATCAATATAATATTGATCTTGGTGTATTAACATGGATGGATAGCCTCGTAGGTTGAAGATCATTGGCACATCGATGTCCCTGTGTCACTATGCATCAGTTCGGCTCTCCTCGGGTCCGTATGGAGTAGGCTAAAAAAAATCCATGTCTTCGAGATGATTGGACTCTAACGGTGGTTTGATCCAACTGCATTACTCTCGATATTCTGCTTCTATTGGCTTCCATGAACCTCAAGAGTCCTCTCCACGGGGGCAACCACCTCCTCCTCCACCTAACCCAAACAATCAATTTCCTATCCCTCATTTCATCTCTCAACCCACCATTCAATCACCTCTTTGTTTCCAAATTTTTTAAATGATTGGACACCATTCCTAATATTGATTTTCCCTCTGTCATTCCTCACAAGGGAACTCTCTCTCTTGTTGAGCAAGGAATGTTCAGGCAATTCACTTGTGTCTGACCCTCTCCAAATGTTGTGTAAAAATGGATAGAGCATAACTACTCTCTAAAAATCGAAGGGAAAATATCGATATGCTTCTACGGAAGAGGATACTTCACATTTTATTTTGAATCCAAGGAACATCGAGAGATAATTTTGAAGAATGAAATGTATTTCATGGATTTAATGGGTCTCTACTTAGATAGATGGAATCTGGACTTTAATTGAGAACTTGAAATCACTAAAGTTATGTCATTTTGGTTCATCTCCCTGGCTTCCCTCTCCGCTGTTGGGGAGACAAATCAGGAAGAATCGTAGAGAACGAAATTGGAAAATGCATAGATTGGAGTGAGATAAAGGAGAACATGGATGCATGCGTAAGGATCTTCATAAAGGGCTCCTTGAAGTAGTGAAGCTCAAGGTTGATCACTGGATGCATATTAAACAACTAGACTATAAGAAACTGCCCTTCAAATGAAATGTATGCCATGAATATGGCCACTTCGCTAATAGGTGTCCAAAGTGTTATGCATCTGAATCACAAGAGACCCAAGATGAACAATGGGAAACAATCTTGAGCACACAAAAAAATTGAGCATTGACACCCTGGACCTTCTTTGACAACTCCTCACTGTGCAACCTTTCTCCCTTTTTCTTCCAATGCCAATCCCTTGCCTTAATCGAAGGCCTCCTTCCCTAACTCCTTTAATACCTTTAGGAATTTATCGAATCTCCCTTCTGATTTAGGTGACCTTCAAACCTCCAACATTAAGGTTGAAGAGGTGGAGGCTTTTGAAAGCCCAACTTCGCCATCCCAACCTCGCATTAGCATCCATACCGTAAATCTTGATCATACCACGCTTCCTCCCACTCCCCCTTCAGTTGATCCTTAAAGCCCATGAAAATCCAACCCACCTCTTCTTCAATCCCCCGATGTTTCCGTGAACCCCTCATCCGCTTCCTTTCCAAGAATCCTTATCAGAACAAAAGCAAAGGAAGTCATAGCATGACCTGAATCTCTTCAAAGGAAATCAGTATGGAAGACAAACAAAGAGGTTCATGATGAAGCAACACGAAAAGACATGACAATGGGCATCCAACAACCAATGGATTCATTTCCAGGGAGAGGGCAAGCACGAAAAGGAATTATGACCGAGGTAGGGAGAGTTAAGGGCTATACCACCCCTTCATAAGGTAAATAATAAATCTCGATTCCTCGAACAACAAAGGCCTTTGGAATGTCTCAAAAATAAATGTAATAAAAGATCTGATCAAGTCATAAAATCCCATAGTTTTATTAATCGAGGAGATCAAGTAAAGTAAGGAAGAAATGGCATCCACAACTAACAAAATTACCAAGTATTTCAAAGATGAAGCAATTATTGCTATAGGTGCATGAGGAGGAATATGCATAATATGGAACCATACAATATTGAAACTTCAAAATATCGACAAAGAACAACATTGGATAAAGGTTGATTTTTTGCAACAAAGTAAATTCAAATATTTACTCAATCTACAACTTTCACACCCATGTGCATTATAAGGAGAAAGAGTAATGTTGGAATTCTTTAGCAACCATGATAGAATCAGATGGTGCCCATTCAGTAATACCAGGCAGTGATTTCAACCGTGTTATGAGAGTTGAAGAAACCAAATGTGGTCTCTACCTCCGTGATCCAAAGAAAGGCAAATTAGAAATTATAATGATTGATCATAGCTTAATGTATATCAAACCAAAGAATGGAACATTCACATGGAGCAATAGGAAAATAGGACTAGGAAACATCAAAGAAAGATGGGACCGATTCATTGTCCATACAAACTTCATTGCAAAATATAGCATTGTTTCTTCGAAGATAGTCTCTACAAAAACACCTAATGAGAAGAACATTAGCATAAATTTATATAAGAGAACAATTTAGGCCCTCTTCCCTTTCTCTACAACTCCCTCTAGTCCACAAACAAAGAAGTTAAATAGCTGATCGAATAGGCTTGAAATACAATAATATATGGTTCTCCAAGCTATGTCTTGAAGACAAAATTAACTCTTGTTAAGTATGCTCTTAAGAGTTCAACAAGAGTTACATAGAGCCAACACAAGAAAAGAGAAACCTTCAAAGGGATCCTGAAGAAGTGTAAAAAAGGCTACAAAATGAGGAGGAGTTAGTTGAGATCCAAACAAAAGAGAAGTATATATATTGGAAGACATATCAAATTAACAAAAGAGAAAAAGAGGAGTAGAGAACCAAATCCAAAATCTTATGGATCCGATCAAGTGATAAGAACATTCTTTCACAATCAAGTGAAGGTCAGTATAAATAAAATAATTTTGACCCAATCTATGGTGAAGGGAATGTCCTCATTGAGGGGTCAAAAGTAGTCAAACATGAACTGTATCTACACTTGTGTAGACTCTTGATAGGAGATACTAAGATGACTAATTCTGAGGAAATTCTGACATTGATTCAAAAATAGGTAACAGATGAATCCAATGTTTCTCTAGACAAGCTAGTGGATGAAGAAGAAATGCAGTGAGTAGTATGGAGTCTACACCATGAAAAATCCCTAGATCCAGATACATTCTCTATCTCTTTTTATCAATTTTTTTGGGATATTATAAAAAAATATATTCTTAAAATGGTCCATTGGGCATGACAAAAATTCAAAATTGGAGATAGCATGACTTCAACCTTTTATGCATTAATTTCCAAAGATACTAGACCCTCTTCCCTGAACTTATTGCAACTATTTTCTTTGTATAACTCTTACAAAATCTTGACCAAAATCCTAACAAACTAACTCAAGATCCTCCTCTCCCATCTGATCTCCAAAAATTAGGGTGGCTTCATTTAGAAAGGACAGATAATGGAAAATGTCCTCTTAGCTGAGGAACAAATTCGTTCTAGTATTTCTAGAGAAGAGAGAGGCTTTTTCCTAAATCTCCACATAATCAATTCCTTCAATAGGGTAAGGCACCCATTCCTCTTTTCTATTTTAAAAATATTTGGCTTTGGTAATGAATTTGTTGATCTGATAAAATCTTATATCAGCAAGCCTTGGATAGAAACCTTAGTAAACAGAAGACCGAGACTCTTCTTTCAAAACACAAGGTGGATATAACATGTTTTCCCATTCTCACCCTTCCTATATGACCTCATGGAAGAATCCCTAACTATAAATCTTAAGCAATATAGACAATGAGGGTGGGTCATCAACATCCACTACAACAGAGAAGTAAAAAGCCTAAACCACTCCCAATTCAGTGGTGATACATTAATAATAAGAGGAGTTTCACCAACAGTGACTAAAAGAATCAAGAACAACCTAGACCTATTCCTTGAAGTATCGACAAGATTACTCAATGAACTCAAGAGTAATATATATTGTAGAAAACCCCTTCTAGAACTCTCAGGAGAATCTCTCAAATATTTTAAATTCCTTGCAAATATGAATGGACTCATTTCAAGTATCCAGGAATGTCAATATTTGGGAAAAATATGAATGTTGGGGTATGCGTATAGATAATAGGTAAGATGGACAAAAGTATTCAATATTGGGGGATACAGTGGTTAAATTATCTAGGTCATATCATCCTAATAGAATCCATACTATCTTGTCTTCCAATTTATCAATATCTGGTCCTATAAGCCTTGACTAACATTCAAAATCATATCGGACTCATCATGAGAAAATTTATGTGGTAGGGAAGTAACACAGACACAAAGAAATTCCACCTTCCTAGTTGGAAGAAGGTCATATCCTCATATGAAAGAGTGGAGATCAACATCAAACAACTTGAACTATTGAATATAGCCATGGGAGTGAATATCTTTTGGATATTACCTACTAATCGATCAACATGGTGGAAAAATGTCATAGAGGGGAAATATTTGAACAACTCCCAACAACACCTTCTTAAGTCTCAGGTTCCCCTTAGACCTCACTCTTCAACTTGGAAACTATGTAAAATGTCCCTCCCTCTTATCAAATCTCAAACAACTCTAGAATTTGGGGGAGTGGAAATGAGATAAACCTCTGGGAAGAAAGCACTCTAGGAATGATCTAGGTGTATCTTCAAACATAGTGGCATGGAAAAAGCTCAAAGTTCAAAGTGGTGGAAAGACAATGAACTTGACATCAGATCGAAGTGCTCATCACCCTAATTCCAACAGTGTGAACAACACTCCAATCCGAGTCTGGATGAAGAATATAGAGGTAGTCAAAGTTGGGTTGAATTTTGATGACTGGGTAGGATTAATGAAGGCACAATTTTGCATTTTCCGGCGGATGGAATCAAGCCAAATCCAACTAGATTCTAGGCAAAATTGTGGCCTCGCTAAAATGACCCCTTTGGTCCAAAACTAAATTTCCAAAAATGCATAGTTTGTTATATATATAATAAAAATATATATAAAAAAAGGGGGTGGTGGCCACCAACCCCGCCACCCCAACTCTATCCACATGATATATTAAAATTAGTGTAGAGGTGAGCCATGACCCTCAACCCCTCCCATGGACTATTGGAACAACACTTAAATGGGAGCGGAGTGGATGGGCCGACCCTTGGTGCGCGGACCCAACCCAAAACCAACAACCCATTAACCATTTCTAGAGGAGGTGCGGTAGTTGAAAAGACAAGTACGGTGGGCGGGTTGCCCAAGGTGGGCCCAACCAACCATTAAAAGACAATTTAAAAAAAAAAAATCATTGTATAATGTTATAACAAGGATTTTGTTATGTAAAAAAGAGGAGGCAGGGTTTGACCTCGCGACCTCCTCACTATTAACTGGGCCTTCCAACAACTGCACTATAACCATTTCCTTGAAGAATCTGCCACCTAGTTTCCATTTAAACATAGTTTTTCAGTGCGCTCAGCAGAGGAGGTAGTGCACGTAGTTTGAGGCAGAATTTTGCAGGAGGGCCGAATTTTGATTTTGTTAGAATTTGACAAATTTAATATGGTTTCGACACCTCTCTATGCCATGAACACAATGGCGATGTCCATTTCTCCATCAAAGTTCTACATTTTCATCCATTTTCAGTATGGAGGTATAAAACTCCTTTTTGTAACTGATGCTTATAATCTTTTTTCTCATGCCACTTAATCAATGAAGGCCTCCCCATTGATCAAGCAAGGCCTGGAGACGTAGTCTAAGATGGATGAACTCTATTATCAAGTCTTGTTCTCTTATTTCATGCTTTATGCGTTTCTCCTCTTGTCTCATGTGCACATTCAGTTTTCTCTGTTAAAGCTACAATTTATGCATGTAATTTTTTAACACATTTATAAGCAAAAGATTTTGGATCAAGTGGTATCAGAGCAGGTCCTTTTTTAGATGTGAATTTCATGTTTGTATGCTAACAAGAAACAGGCTTTGAATATGTGAAGGGAAACTAAAGTCTTTTGATCCTGAAGTGGGGTGTGCACATCAAAGGAGAAACATGGGAGATGAAGAGGCTCATCTTGAAGAGGAGCAGAATTTCCACAAAACCTTCTATTCGATGGCAGAGAATGTCGGCCAGTTGCTTTCAAGGCTGGAGAAAGCAAAAGAGAGAAAACCAGAAGAACAAGGTTCAGTGCATGGAAATGGTGGAGAAGAACCCCCTCCTTCTCCTTCCACAAGTGAAAGGTCTTCTTCCTCTCATCCCCGTCATCATAAAAAATTCAAGGGATGTGTCTAAGAAACCTTTCTTTAAACTAGATGTCAAATTTTATCTTCCCATGTTTAACGATGAAAGTAATGCAAAAAACCTTAATAATTGGATTAGGCATATTGAAATCTATTGCAGGATTTAGTAGATTGAAGAGGATGAGGCAAAGATTCAGCTAGCCTCTCTTCGACTAAGTAGCACCGCTCTCATTTGGTGGGAGAGCAAATTGTGAAGCAGTAAGCATGTTGGTAATCTTCTTTCCTCATGGCCTAGTTTCATTTCTGCATTAAAGGAACAATTATAGCTTGGGTTATAAAAGAAAAGCCTTAATGGATTAGCAATACTTAAGGTAAGGCAGAGGTCAGGATGTTCAAAGCTTTACAAAGGAATTTAGAAAACAAGAACTTAATTTGGACATCATACTTGACTCACGTGAAGTAGCAACTAAGTATATTGGATCATTACATAGTTACCTTAGACATTCATTATTATTGTTTGAACCAACTATTATTGACTCCGCTAGTGTGAAGGCAACCCATTTTGAGAACAAGGGCAAGAATGAAAGAGATGATCATTTCAAGGAACCTCCTTACAAACCTCCAAATAGCAAAACCAAAGTGAAAGGAAAAGGAAAGGAGAAGAGGACAACATCAACCAAGAAAGATGAAGCAGAAAGACCTTATTGCAATCACTACAAAAAGGAAGGTCATGACGACGATGATTGTTGGAAATAGTACCCGGAAAAGAGACCAGAGAAGTATGGAGGGAAAAGCAAGCAGAAGAGAGTGGCAACTGTGCAATAAGACCTTGGATCCGATTCCGAAGATGACGAATTGAATAGAATAGTAGGAACAAAAGGTACTCTTACACCTCATGTTAATTCTAAATCACATGAAGGCACTAGTTCAATAGATGAGTCTCTTCCTAATGAATGAAAGAGAATTGAGCTATTTCATATTAGACTTATCATAAATCATACAAAAGTGGAAACCCTATTTCATACCAGATCCCAAGCAAACTTAATTTCAGAGCCCTTGGTAAAAAAGCTAGGCTTGGAAACCAAACCACATCCAAAACCTTACACACTTGGATGGATACATGATAAAGAAAAATTGAATGTAACTAAGCAGTGTAAGGTTAAATTTGTGTTCACTTCTAAGTTAGATGATGAGGTAAAAATTGATGTGATACCATTGGATATCTGTGGCATGGTGTTAGGGAGTCCATATCTATATGATAGAAAGGAAATCTTCTTCCGTCATGAAAAATATACCAAATCACAAAAGATGGGGTAGAATATATTGTAAGGGCTCATCAAACCAAAATCAATGCCAACCTTGTAAGTGCAGGACAAATGAAGAGGTTGGTGAATTCTAGTAAGGGTTGCATGCTTATGATTGTAATGGGAAAAGATGCAGAATTATCTGATGCTTTCCAAGGTTATGATCATGTGCATAAAAAAGAATTATGTGAATTAATTTATAACTATGATGAGATGTTTCAGGAACCAAATGGATTACCTCTGAAGAGGGAAATCCAACATGAGATCCATTTGTAGCCTCATGCTTCTTTACCGCATATTGGCATGTACAGGCTGTTGACTGCTGATATGGAAAAGATCAAAAAGCAGGTGTAGGAACTATTGAACCAAGGGGTCATCAGACCGAGCACTTCTCCATGCAGCTCACTAATTGTCTTAGTGCTGAAGAAAGATGGCACATGGAGGATGTGCGTGGATTATCGAGCACTAAAAAAAATCACGGTGAAAAATCGTTACCTTCTTCCCCGCATTGATGACTTATTAGATTAGTTAAAGAATGGTATCTATTTCACCAGATTAGATTTGCGTAGTGGTTATCACCAGGTCCAAATTTTAAAGCAGGATGTGTGGAAAACCACCTTCAAGACCAAACAGGGGTTGTTCGAATGGATGGTGATGCCATTCAGAATTTGCAACGCTCTAGCCACTTTCATGAGGGTCATGAATGATCTCTTTAGGCCTTTCACTGATGAATTTGTTCTTGTATATCTAGATGATATTCCTTTCTTTAGTAAAAGTTTGAATGAACATGTATGTCATGTGAAGAAAGTGTTTGATGTATTGAAAAACAAAACACTCTACGTAAAATTGTCAAAGTGTGAGTTTGGGAAAATCTCTTTGGTTTACCTAGGTCATATTGTTGGTCATGTTCAACTAAAAATTGATCCTTCTAAACTTGAACAAATTGTAAATCAGCCTAAACCTACTAGAGTAACTAAGGTTCGTAGCTTTTTGGGTGCAATATAATATTGGAGGAGATTTATTGCCAATTTCTCTATTATTTCAACACGTTTACATGCATTGACAAGTGTAAAGCAAGTCTTTCGATGGGGAGGAAAGCAACATAAATCCTTTGAAACATTGAAAGACAAGGTCAGCATTGTACCAGTCTTGGCCTTTCCAGATCTCAAACAGCCATTCGAGATCGAGAGAGACGCTGGCGGATATGCCATGGGAGTTGTACTAATGCAGCAAAAGAAGCCAATATGTTACCATTCAAAGAAGTTCTCTCAGGCTATGATAAACTATCCCACTTATGACAAGGAATTATATGCTTTGGTCCAGAGTGTGAAAAAGTGGAAACGCTACCTGATCGGCAAGGAGACCGTCATCCATACAGATCATCAACCCTTATAGTATCTTCAACAATAAACCAAGTTGCAGCAATCTCGTCATTTCAGGTGGATGGGTTTTCTTCACCGATTTCATCTGGTAATAAAGTATAAGAAGGTCACTAGCAGCAAATTGGCCGATATGCTATCTCACCCCACTATTTCTACTTCTGTTATTTTTCATAATGCTTTGTTATCTTTTGAAAGTTATGCTGAACAATATGTTAATGATGATGACTTTAAGGAGATTTATGTAAAACTAACCCATGGTTCATAGGTGGAGAACTATCACTTGCAGGGGAAACTATTGTATCACCTTGGCAAATTGTGCATATCCATAGGAGAAAGGGTACATGTAATCTGGGATGCCTACACCTCACTTATGTCTGGTCATTTTGGTATTGAAAAAGCTTTGTGTAATGTACAAAGATTTTGTTCTTGGCCTCATATGAAGAACATTGTGACTCGCAATGCAAAGGGATGTGTGATGTGTTCTATTTCAAAGCCCTCTAATAGAAAACTCAGGCTCTATACACCACTCCCTATTCTGAGTCGTCCATGGGAAAGTGTGTCGATGGATTTTGTAGGAGGTTTGCGTTTGTCTATAAAAAGTCACGACCATTTGTATGTTGTCGTTTACCGTTTTAGTAAGATGTGTATTTTAATGCCTTGTAAAAAGCAGATCATTGCAAATCAGACTGCTTATCTTTTCTTTCAGCATGTTTGGGTCCATTTTGGGCTTCCCACATTGGTTGTGTTAGATTGGGACTCTTACTTTCTTAGAGAGTTTTGGACCAACTTATGGAAGATGATGGACACAAAGTTGAAAAGAAGCATGACATTCCATCCACAGACTGATGGATAGACAGGGGTTGTAAACTGCACCGTGGTACACTTCTTCCAAGGCTATTGTGGGAAACATCGTAAGTTGTGGGATGAGCATCTTCCATATGTGTACCATTCCTACGACCGAGCAGTGCACTCATCTATGCATCATTCACCATTTGAGACATGTTTTGGCTACCTACCAAAAGACCCTTTTGATATGGTCTTTGGAAGGGAAGATGACTCTAGTGGACGTGATGATAGGGACAAAGTGTAGTAGGTCATTCAGTGGATTCAGTTGATTCAC
This sequence comes from Pinus taeda, assembly GCA_000404065.3. Lineage (NCBI taxonomy): Eukaryota > Viridiplantae > Streptophyta > Pinopsida > Pinales > Pinaceae > Pinus > Pinus taeda. The sequence goes on along the minus strand of APFE030365984.1, from coordinate 114,581 downwards.
CAAGCAGTATAGGAACAATTGGAGAAAAGCCAAGCCTGTTACAAGGCTCGAGATGACAAACACCGATTTGACCACCAATTTCATGTGGGCGACAAAGTGTGGTTCCATATCAGCAAGGATAGGATGAAGGGAGAAGGGAAGAAGTTGCGACCAATCTAGTATGGTCCATTCACCATCTTCGAGAAGATTGGAAACAATGCCTTTCATCTCAATTTTCTAATATATATATATATATATATGCAAATGTAATCCATAGTGAATGTGGAGAACTTAAAGTTGTATGAGCCACCATTGATTATGGACATCGAAGAGGTGGGCACAGTTCCTATAGTTGATGATTTTTCACCAGAGTATCTCGATGAGTTACCCGAAGACATCATCCTTAATAGAAGAACCAAGACTTCATGACAGGGAGACGTGGAATACCTTCAAGTTGGTTTCAACGGGATGCACCCAAGGCAAAATGGCTAGAAAAGGAAAGACTAAGGGAACAATTCTCTCACTTGCCAATTGACTGATAAAGCTTTTGGTTGTCCAAAATCTCCTCAATGGGGATGATTGGTCTAGGTGGATCTTTAGACACAGTGGCATGGAAAAGGCTCACAATTCAGAGTGGAAAAAAGACGATGAACTTGACATCAGATCAAAGTGCTCGTCGCCCTGATTCCAACGGTGTGAACAACACTCCAATCCGAGTTTGGATGAAGAAGATAGTGGCAGTCAAAGTTGGGTTGACTTTTGATGACTGGGCAGGATTAATGAAGGTGAAATTTGACATTTTCCAGCAGACAGAATCCGGCCAAATCCAGCCAGATTCTGGGAAAAATCGTGGCCTTGTTATAATGACCCCTTCGGTCCAAAACCAAATTTCCAAAAAAGCATAGTTTGTTATATATATAATAAAAAAATATAAAAAAAGGGGGTGGTGGGCCACCAACCCTACCACCCCAACTATATCCACATGATATATTAAAATTAGTGGAGGGGTGGGCCATGACCCCAGGGCCCTCCCACAGACTGTTGGAACAACTCTTAAATGGGAGCAGAGTGGGTGGGTCGGCCCTTGGGGCGTGGACCCAACCTAAAACTAACAACACATGAACCATTTTCGGAGTAGGTGTGGCCATTGAAAAGGCAGGTACAGTGGGTGGGTCGTCCAAGGCAAGCCCGACCCAACCATTAAAAGTTAATTTAAAAACAAATTCACTGTATAATGTTATAATAAGGATTTTGTTATGTAAAAAGGAGGAGGTCGGCTTTGATCTCTCGAGCTCCTCCCTATTAACTGGGCCTTCCACCAGCTGTACTATAACCATTTACATAAAGAAATTTTCACCCAATTGTTATTTAAATGCATTTTTTCAGTGCACTCAGCAGACGAGGCAGTGCATGTAGTTCAAGGAAGAACTTTGCAGGAGGACTGAATTTTCATTTTGTCAAAATTTGACATATTTTATATGGTTTTAGATCTTCTAGACACCATGAACACAATGGCGCTATCCATTTCTCAATCAGAGTTCTCCATTTTTCAGCCGTTTTTTACTATCAAGGTATAAAATTCCTTTTTGGAACTGATGCTTGTACTCTTCCTTCTCATGCCACTAAATGAATGAAGGCCTTCCCATTGATCGAGCAAGGCCCGGAAACATAGTCAAAGATAGACGAAATCCTTTATCAATTCTTGTTGTCTTCTTTCATGCTTTATGTGTTTCTCCTCTTGTCTCATGTGAACGTTAAGTTTTCTCTGTTAAGCTACAATTTATGTGTGTAATTTTTTAACACATCTATAAGAAAAAGATTTTGGATCAAGGAAATCTGATTTTCTCCACCATCCTTGATCTTCAACAACTAAGGAACTAGTGTGTCAAAATAGGTATAACAAAGCTAGCTCATATCTCATTTTGGGAGCAAACTGGATAATCTTGGAGGACCTAGAGACCTCTAACTCTTCCAGCTAGTGTTTCCCATCAATGGAATTTACTTATTGGACAATTAAAAGGTGATACTCTGATCCAAATTACTTAATAGGATGGATTCAAGTGGAATTTAGCGTGGAATGATTATACAATAAAATGAGTATACATTACACATAACATGTACACATCTTTGGTGGAACAAATAACATATGTTATTAATTACTTTTTGCATAGGAGGAAGGTACTAAGTAGGAACTTTGGATATTACACTTGCTTGCTTTTTAGCATAACTTTCAAAAAATGTTCTCCAATATAAATTAATCATACATATAACACTTTATTATAGGAAAGCATATATATAATAAAATTTATAAAGTGTAATGAAAATAAAAAAATTTTCAATCAAAAAATTTTCACAAGAAAATGTTACAAGATTTATCATAAATTAACTTATAAAGTGCAAGAGATAAATTTAAACTCAAATATGCCTCCTTAAATGAGAGCCAAGGATTTGGACACATTAGAAAATAGTATGGAAATCTAAAAGTTTCCCCAAGATCAAACTCCTAACATGGAATCTTCTAAAGGGAAAGATACCAGTAATATATACAAAGAAACAAAATGTACTATGGCCTTCGAGATGTCTCCTCTGCAGGAACTTAGAAGAGACAATCCAACACTTGTTTCTCTCTTTCCCTTTCTCTCAAGCATGCTAGAAGTCCTTGCTTCAATTAATTCCATTCCATCCAAAATTTTGGTCTGAATCTAGCAGATTTATTTGCTCATTGGAATACAAATTAGACCTTTCCTCTCAAAAATAAAAACTTCATCAAGCATTTATAGCTCTACCTGCCAATATGCCTTTGCTAGAAAATGTGGCTAGCAAGAAATAAGAGCATATTTGACCGTAAAATTCTAGATAAAATAAATATTTTGGCTAAATTATACGGTGTTACAACTAAATTTATCCCCTCAAAATGTAAAAATAAACTTGATCTCTGAAGACTACAGGAAGTAGTGACTCGGTATTTCTAATTTTCCATTGGAAAAAATACTCAAGCCATCCAAAATCCTCCCAAAATTCCACCATTACTCCAAAATTGGAAAATAAGACTAAAGGATCAAGATTTCACAACCTGGTTAAAATTGTAGAAAAATGGATTTTCTTTTCTTCAATGGAGCTTATAAATACAATCCAAGAAAAGAATGAGCAAGGGGAGTTATCATTAGCTTCTAAAGGAGAAGAATTAGGATCATTTAAATGATGCCTTGGAAAATAGCCGAATATAAAAGTAGAATCCTACACTATCCTCTTGGGCGTCACCATTCTTCAAGAGCTCCACATTGGTAGTCCCATTGTTTTGGGGGAATTTTCCTTGCTAATTAATTAGCTGATCAAAGGCTTGAGTCCCAACAATGCAGAGTTTGGTCAAATAGTATCTCACATCTAATCTCAACTTGTAATATCCCTAGCGTAAGCTACTATAAAAGCTCTCATAAAATGAGCGTTGTTGAATAATTAAATATTATTAATTCTCATATGGATATTAAAAGAGGAATATTCTTCTGATTCTTAATTACAAGAATATTACAAGAATTAAATCATTTTTTTCCCAAGGAAAAATTGTAATCTTTCTTTAATATTGAAAAATTACATATAGTATATGCTTGACAGCATATGCATTACTTGTCTTTTTGGAGTATGTCCAGAATATCAACAATCCCATTCCTGTGAATGGCTCTAACAAAAAAAATAATTCACCACGCAGGGTGAAACTGGATATAAGTTTATAAAAATGTGTTCTGTAATATATACACCTCGCAAGGTGATGTGCATAAATAAAACTATGATATATACATCATCATATGTAGCTAGAAGTCATCAAAAAAATTAGGTGCCATCCACCCAATGATATATCTGGTCTATGTATGGTCTGTGATAGTATTGGTACTGTGTAGTACCCCAATGATCATGAATTATTCACTGTCCTCTTGGTAGGAGTGCGGCCTCCTTGGAAAGGTCGTCAGCACTGTTGTTATGTTCCTTCTATATATGATGACCAATAATGGAGTTAAAATGTGATTTGTAATGCTTCACTTCACCCAAAATGTTTATAAGTGTGTGTGCATGGCATCTTGTGATATTGTTGAACCAATTAATAATAGATTTGGAGACTCCAAAAATCTGAATATCTCTGCAATCATGGATAAGTGCAAAGTGTAATAGATGATGAGGAGTGATCAATTCAGCAAAATTATTTGTTCCTTCACCCAAGCCCCGCTTGACTCTGAAGAAATGATGATAAGTGAGGTAAAGAAGGAAACCTCCCCCACAACCATGTTGTTGGGCTGCACCGTCAAAAGAAGCCCATGGAGTGGAATGGTCTATCGGATCAGGAGCAAGAGGTCTGCGTGGTCGTTGCACAGTATATTCTGGTAGTTAGGGGTAAGAGGATACAATTTTTGCTAAAAGTCTCTGCCACCTTATCACACTGTCCTCAAATGTCATTTTTTTTGTGCCAGCCAAATAGCCCAGAAGATAATCAAGGGTAGAAATGAGAGATTCGATCCTGTATGCGAGCTGTTCCAGGCTTCCCAAGCTACTAAAATATTGTCTCCTTTCCATTTTCTAGTGAAACAAATCTCAGCAGCTACAGATCTCCATATATGTTTAGTTGTATTACAATTTAAGAACATGTGCTCAGTCGATTTTGTGTTTTTTTTTACAAAGAATGCACCAATGAGTTCCATAAATGGATCTATGAGTGAGAGAGTCCCCAGTAGGTAGTTTGTCATAGATAATGTACTAGAAGAAGAGTCTGGCTCGGGGGGGGATTTCAGTTTCCATATGATCTGCCACCAGCTTTGTATGTGTTCATGTTGTTTATCTTGTAGCAGACTCAGATAACCTTCCTTTGGTGAGTATATTCTGGATTCTACCATGCACCACATGAGTTCATCTAGTCCATCCTTGATACGAATGTGTGACTCAATCAATGCAGAAGTATAATTATTCCAAGAATGATGTCATTGTGGTGAAAGGTTTAGTTGAGATGTAGATTTCCATGCTTGAGCGAATATAGAAGTATTTTCCTGATCTACGATTTGAGCAATCACCCTGATATCTTATTGATTTAAGTATAGGATGAGCTCTCTTGGGAGTTTGTATCTGCCTCCACCCCCTATCCAAGGATCCTGGCCAATGCGCACTTTTGTGCCTTCATATATGCTCCATGCCAAGTGATTGTGAATGAGATGGAGAGAGTGAAGAAGTTCTTTCCAAACCGAGGATATGCCTATCCTTTTCCATTGCGGCATCCTTATCCAGTCCGTTATTTGGTGTGGCCAAATATATTTATGATAAGGGACTGAAGTCCATAGATTTTGTTTGGTAAGGAGGGTCTAGCCCATTTTTTTAGCCAAGGATTGTGCAAATAGGGTTAGATCTTTTAGTCCCTATCCTCCCCATTTCTTGGGCACTGCAATCTTGTTCCAGCTTACCCATGCAAATACTCTTTTGTCCTAAGATCCATTCCATAGATATCTGCAACAAATTTGTTTGAGACAAGCCAGTATACATCTGGGAATCCATGTAAATGCCATCTAGACTACTGGGGTAGCTTCCAAGACTGATTTGATGAGCACTAGTCTTCCAGCTCTACACAAGAAGTGATGGTACCAGTTTCTAATTCTTTTCTCTAATTCGATTACCAACCAGATCCAATATGTAACCTTTTGGCTCATGGGCTTGACCCAGAAACCTAAGTATTTGAAGCCCTGATCAAGTGGACGGGTGCTATATGGGAAATGTTGTGTTGTAAATGTACATTTCTATTTGGAGGTGTGAGCCAGAGTGATTGTGGATTTCGCATGGTTTTCCAACATGTCAGTGGCCCTAGAGAAGATGGCTAGGATCTTCTTGAAAGCTATCGAGTCACGTATGTTGCCATATATAAATATCAAAACATCATCCACGAAAAGGAGATGAGTGAGGTAGCATTGTTCGTTGATCTTCGGCCTGAATAATCTACCATTTTTCTTTTCATGATTGATTAACAGACTGAGACCTTCCATGATAATTAGGAAGAAGAGGGGGGAAGAGGGCATCCTTGTCTGAGTCCCCTTTCTGCATGGTGAAAAGGAGAGGCAGAGCCATTAATAAGGATATTGAAGGTTGGCGTGGAGATGAAGGCCATGATCCAGGTGGTGAATAGGAGTGGGAATCCCAGGTGGTGAATAGGAGTGGGAATCCCAGGTGGATAAGAAGCATTTTGATATAAAGCTAGCTAACCCGGTCAGAAGATTTTGCCAGATCAATCTTGAGGATGATCCCTTTTATTTTCCTGGATCAAATTGAGTGAATAGATTCTTTTGCAATGCCAATGGCTTCGCAGATTTGACGTTCTTCTAAGAAGGCAAATTGTTTAGGTAAGATGTGACGTGATAGTATAGGTCTAATACGATTTGGAATGATCTTGGAAATAATTTTATAGAGGCAGTTGCAGAGTGAGATGGGACAGAAGTGATTGAAGGATGAAGGGGAATCTGATTTGGGGATGAGGGCGATGAAGGTGGAATTGATGGCGTTGTACAATTTGCCTGAAGTCTGGCATTCCTCCACAACCTGGAGAGGGTCATGTGCCAAAAGATCATAGAAAGACAGATAGAAATCAATATTCCACCCATCTGGTCCCATGCTTTTGTCTTTTTTGAACCACTTTAAAGTCCCCTCAAGTTTCGCAAGAGATACAGGTGAATTGAGTTCTTGCGCTTCCTCCTCCCCTACAAATCTTGGGAAATAGCCTTCCACTTGGATGATATCAGCTAGATTGGCCTCTTGTGGAGATTTGTATAGATTCTGAAAGTGAGAGGTGCCTAAAAGAGATATCCTTTTAAAAGTGTTAACCATACCTCTATCTGGGAGAGGCATTTTCCATATTGTATTAGCTATCTTCCTTCCTGTAGCAAAATTCTGAAAGAACTTGGTGTTATCATCACCAGCCTACAACTAGATTCCTCTACTCTTCAATCTCCATGTTTCTTCTCCTTCCTTTATGATCTTTTCTCTCTATTTTTTAGCTCAATAAGATGATATTTCTCATTTGCAGATGCAAAACCGTTGTTGTTGTCATCCAATAACTCGTTTAGTTCAGCTTCAATGGCTGATATGGTCTTATCATCCTTTAATGTTTTCTCCTTTCGCCAAGTGATGGATAAATGTTTTGGTTGAGATAGGTTTTGGCAAAAACCTTTAGCCATAGATCTGTGTCTGGAGATGGGATGGGATGTTCAATAGTGTGAGACCAACTTAGTATTATCCCGGATCTTGGAGCCAAAAATGATTAAATTTGAAAGGAGACTTTGGCTTGGCTTTAGGTCCTAGGATTTCCAAGTAGATAGGTGAGTGGTCTGATATCCCATCACAGCCAACCCATTGTCTGTACCTATTTAGCTATTGAAGCAAAGGAACTTTAATCAGGAAGCGATCAAGCCTTCTAGCAAGAGCTGCATCCCCAACTCTTCGATTTCTCCAAGTAGTCAAGGGCTTGATCATGGGGACATCAGTGAGGTCATGCTGATCTAGAATGTACTTGAAGAAATCTAACATAGCGTCAACTTGGGCTTGTGATCCCCAGGATTCCCCAAAGCTTAGGGAGAAGCTAAGATCACCCCCTATAATCACCTGATCAACCACTGTGATTTCAGTATTAAGGAAATGCTGCCAAAATTCATCTCTCTGCTGACAGGGACCATACACATTAATAACCATGATTGACAAACCTAGATCAACTGAGAATATGTCAAATCAAATGAATCCCACCCCTCCCTAAGAGGCTGATACATTTATGGAGTGAGGATCATATCCAATGGCTATTCCACCGATCTACCCACCACATCCAGAGAGAGGAATTGACAACCAGGTTTAATGGCTACAAGGGTTTGATTAATGGACTCAGCGATGCCCATATTTTCTTGCAGCATGATAATATCCACGGGTTCAATATCGAATAACCTCCATAGGGCTAGTTTTTTGGAGGCACTAGCCATGTCTCTGCAATTAAAAGAGAGGCATTTCATGGTGGAACCCTCCTAGGGGTGTTCATTTCTCTAAGAACCCCTTCCAAAGTGGATTGTTAGCCAGAGACTACTTCTACCCCAACCTTCAAAATTGCTTTTGAGAGATTAGATTTACGACCCCAAGTCATTTGTGTGATCGGCCCAGGGAAGGTAAGACCAAGGCTAGTGTGGTGGCTGGTGTCCAGGATGAAGCGGGAAGAAAGGTTGTATGTGTGGGGCAAAGCAAGGTGGTTCATAACTGATGGCATGGGGGAGGGAGGGGAGGAGGGAAGGGATGGGGAGGTGGTGGATATGAGGGGTGGAGGCATGGAGATCTCACAGGAAATAGCAAGTGACATACATAATGCAGTTGATGAATCTAATGATGGACAACAAGAAACATAAGTAATATTAGAGATAGGGGGAGAAGAGAGAGATGTACCCGTTTTTCTTGCAGCCTATGCAGTAGCAGCAGCTCTAGCATGAGTCAGTTGAGGTGATGGAATTTTGAATTGCTCATCCGCAAGTTTGGATGACACGCCTTGATCATGTACTTTATGAGCCGATACCAGGGTTCTCGCCTGATTTGCTGTTGTTTTGCCCTTTTCAGGAGTTGGTGAACTATGGGGGTTAGCTAATTTCATGAGTAGAGGACAATCCTTGTAGTTATACCCTACCTTGTGGCACCTCCTGCATCCAAATGGAACCCCGTCATAGTCCAGGATCGGGACTCTAGTGTAATGCCACCATTTGAGAGTAATTTTCTCTTCCAGTCCCTCCGTTATATCTAAATATACCAGAATTCTATCCATCAATCTATTCTTGGACTGCACATAAGTCTTGTCATAATCCAGATATGTTCCAAGGGCATTCCCAATCCTTACAAAGACTGCTTTAGAGCAATATTGTATAGTTAACCCTGGTAATTGAACCCAAATAGGGTCGGCACCTATTTTCTCCCGTTCTGGATCAAATAAATGATTCCAACATTTGAGAAGGACCGGCGCCATCTCTATGTGCCAATATTTCGCAAGAACTAGCTCTGTGTAGTCTGGCCTTGGAGAAATGTAGTGGGAACCATCCCCTTCTTAGATTCTGAATCTCTGGTAGGTCTTGAAGAGTGTTGCCCCAAATTTCCTTTACCCAACTTGTTAATCTCACCGCTGAGTATGTCCTTCCCCTGACATGCCCAACCAGTATTGTATTGGCCTTGTCCACTACCTCTCCCATCGGAATGTCCTCTCCAAATATGATAGTGAGGTCCTTTGAGTTAGATTTCATACACTTGAATTTTCTCTTCCCAGTTCGCGGAGCCGATGGATGTCCTTGCAGCGGATCTATGCTTTCTTTCACCTACGGTGTCACTGCTTTGACCCTAATCATGACGTCTCGAAGCTGCTCGATGGGAGGGAGCTAGGGTTTGGCGGAATTTGGGTATCAGTATAGGATGGAAGCGGGGGAATGATCGAAGGGATCGGATCAAATGTAGGCAATGAAGGTGAAATAGTCGTGGGAACATTTAGGGTCCCGGGGGATAGTGAAGGGCAGTCAAGGCCTGAAGATTCAGGGGAGAGTGAGCTAAATTATAATGGGGATGAGGAAAAACTAGGCAGAGTGACAATCGACGTAGAGGGAGGGTAAACTGGAATCGAGAGCGGTAGCAGTTTAGAGCTGGTGTGATTAGGGTTAGGGCTACTGAATATAGACTACCCATAATACAGGTCCGAGGAGTAGTATACCTCCTCCTTGAATTCCATGCTATCCATGATGTCGGGAACCGCCACCAAGACCACCGGAGAGATAGTTGACTATGAGTGCTAGAGCCAGATGGTGATAGGTCGGGAGAGTTGTAACAGATGCAGCAAATGCTGCAGTTAGCTACAGTAAAAATATATTACCCTAATCTTTTGCTAATTTGGCGATGCACACATGCCTCCTGCCATTCTGTGGCCATGTCAAATCCATCCTCTACAAAAGCTTTTACCCTCAAATTATTAATCATTACAAGAATTAATTCTTATATTAAGAATAATTTATATTCTTATATCTAAATAAATTTTATTTCCATGTTGGTATATTTTCTATTTTTAGAACTAATGATTCATAGTTTTTGAAAAGCTATGGATAAGTGATATTTTGTCCATAATGCAAATGAAAATCTATCTTGAAAAAAAGCATGAGAGATTTATGGATGATTTATTGAATGATTGTAGAATTTAGAAAAATATGATTTATGTAGCGATTTATAGAGTCAGGTATGGGTGATTTGTGGAATTATTTTAGGATTTAGGAAAGCTATTTCATTTTATTAATTATACTTATTGTAAGCCTATGGGAAAATATGAGTTAAGAAAATTGACAAAATACATGTAGAATCAAGCCAAGAGAGGAATGAATGTTTTTTAATAATTATATGTACAAAATTGGTTGAATTAAATTTGGTTTGGCAAAGAACTCAACACAGAATTGCTTCATATCTTACTTGAGCACTATTGACTATAGTAGTGTGGCCGACATTATCAATTTGACATAGAATACAACATCAAGAGTCTCGTTGGGTTGAGGGATTCCAAGCATTAAATGATATGTAATTGTGCTCTTTGAAACTTATTGCATTCTCATATGGTGCATGAAGTAATAAGAATCAAATTTATTTGGATGAAAGATTTCATATGATAAATAGTCGAGATTATTTTCTTGAAAAGACTCCATGTAGTTTCATGCATACAGGAATAAGTGTTTTTTACATTGAATTCTTAAAAGATATTCATGGCTAAATAATTTCGTGAAACACATGAGTTATTGAAAAATAGGGGCCACATCTGTCTTTGTATGTATCCCACCATTATAGATGTATAAAAACCACATGATGGTTTTGTAAATGAGCCCTTTCTTGCCAAAAGCCTCTTTCAGGTTTGAAAAATTCGTTTTCAACTTCTCAAAAACCGCATCCAAAGTTGATGGCTAAAACAAAAAATTATTTAATATTTAAATTTAGAAAAATGAGCTGCAAATATTTATTTAAGTCTTCCAAACCATGAAACCTATGTAAAAATGAGATATTTTTTATATGAATGTGTTCCCAACAAACACATTTTTTTTTTTTTCAAAAAAGCAATTCTAAATGTTAAGAAAATGCACCCAAATTTGATGACTAAAATAGGAAAAACAGAGTAAAACAGAGTATTGTGATTTGATTTGTTAGAGCTATAAGAATAGTTGTTTATGTAAATATAGAGATAATTATCTTTTTATTATTCTTGAAAAGGAATAAATTAATTTCATGCATGAAAAATTACTATTTAGTTTGATATTTCTTGAAAATAAATAAGTTATTTGCATGCAAAAAAATAAAACAATTATGTTAATAATTCTTGAAAAGGAATTAAGCTGTTTCATTTAAAATATTACTAGGGATGTTATCATCATGTATATGCATTAAAGTTGCAAAGAGAAATATTGGACTCTTAAAGAGATTATGTGCTTATGTGCATATAGATAATACCTAGTATATTGGGTTTAGCGGAAATGGATAGGTGATTTTATATGCATGGGAAGCTTGAGTCGTGCAGAAAGAGAATTAACATTCTTGAGAAAGAGTTCACATAAAATACTTGCATAAAAGACAATTGGTTATGTTATTGGGGAAGGATTTGTTATTCATGCTATTTCTTGAGGAAATATTACAAGTTTTTCTCATGTCTGAAATGTTAGGAAACAAAATTGTACTCCATGCATAATAGCTAGTGAGTTAGCTATCTTTTGGAAAAATAATAATTATTCTGTTAAATTCCGTGGAAAGTAAATATATATATTTGTGTGCCAGGAAGTATATGTTGTGTTACAACTCTTCAAAAATAAGATAAGAGAAAAAACATCTCCTTGTATGCATTATTGAATTAAATTCTTGGATAGGAAAATTGGTAATCAAATGCTTTATTGTGAGAATATTCCTTTGGAAGATTCTTTGTAGAAACATATATACTTGCATGCATCGAAAATTATAGTTTTTGTATTATATTTATGGAGAAGAGGGAGGTGCAATCACATAGTATTTATTATGTTATCCTTCTTTCGGGAAAAACAATATGCATTTGCATACCTAAAGGGATTAGATATGGTATTAGCTTTCTTTTAGGAGAATATTATGTATAGTTATTAGGCTAGATCTTTTGGTATGATGAAAATGTCTCTTTGCATGCATGAATGAATAAATTTTATGTGTTTGACTCCTTGGAAATGAAATGCATTTATTTATCCATGCAATATTTAGTTAGTTTCCTTTGGAAAGAAATTATATGTTTCACATGCAAGAAGAACAAGCTATCATGTTATTTTCTATTGGAGAGGACAAGTAGTTGCATGCAAGAACTTATAACTATTATGTTAACTTTTTTGCAATATCACTTACGTTTTTATATATGACATCCATTGTGAATAACTCTCCTGTGGAAAATATGCTTTTGGAAAAGAACTTGCATTCAGATACGTAAGTATAAAATCTATTCCATTGATACCTTTGTAAAATAAAACATAATAGTAGGAACAAATGAAATTTCTTGTTGGGATAGTTCTCTTGAAATATTGTTATGCATTTCCATGAACAAGAACAATATCTAGTATGTTAGCTTTCCTTTGGAAATAATATGATAGTGAATGCAAGATTATGTTAGCGTTTTGTTGGAAAGATGGCACTTGAGAGTGATTGTCTTGTTACAAATGCATGTGCAATGATATTAAAGAAGACATTTCATGACATTCTATTTATGTTTAATGCTTGCACATAAATAGACGTTGAAGGGTCACTAATAAATATTGATTATTGGTTTATTTAATATTTTATCTAATCATGATATGAAGTGTGTTGATGACAACAATGGTAGGAATGGAAGGAGACTTGTGCAAAGGATAGTTCATGTTAAACATTATGCAAGATAAATATGTGTTGGTGCATGTAGATTAATGAACTCCAAAAGCAGGATGATCCACTAATGGAAATAGTCAGTCCAAAAACACATAGAGATTGAGGATTTGTAGGTAAATGATATTGTGGTTGTTGTAATAGCTTATAGCTAGTTATGTTGCATCTAAGAGATTTTTCTATGTAATATTTTATGACAATTGTCATGGGATGGAAGCCCTTATAACCATTGAGTGAGGGGTGAACACCCTCACAAGTGTTTAATAATAAAATTAAACTTTTTTTGGTTTTCACCCTATGGGGTTTCCAGGGTACATTGGTGTCTAATGATGTGATTTTTCATTGTTCCATTTTATGATGTTAATTCCTTTCATGATTTTATGTTCATATTATCAAGTATGTGATTTAATAACTGAGTTAAGAGAATCATGGAATCGATGCATGGCTATAGAAGCAAATTTAAGTTTATATGCTACAACAATGGAAGTTAATGGTTGTGTAACTCATTATATTTTTACTAAACATTTCTTTATTTAATGATGATGGTTATTCTAATGATCATTGAGGGAATATACAAAGTAATTTACAAATTTACACTTTTGTAAATGTCAAAAAAAATTACTAACTCCACACATTTTTTTGCAACGTTACTAGGTGATGTTACATAACTAGTGCATCTAAGAGGTGTCTCCTTTTATCATGTCTTAAGAGGTAATAATATAACAACTGATAATTATGCAAATATAGTTTTTCTGAGACCCAAACTTGAAGAAAGAATCAATTCTAAATTTTGGACTATTCCCATTCCTTCACCATGAGCATAGTTATATGTATACTTGTATAACTTGTCTTACCCCCTAATGGTTCAAAGTCTTCACCAGCCTCCAAAATTGGAAATTTCACTGATTACAAAATTGAAAGGAAACTATAGGGTCAAATCTCCCCCTCCTCAAAATATCCTCTGATATGCAATCAAAGATATGCATACATCAATTTGACATTTCCATCCTTTCCTTTGATTATGTGCAGAGATTCATATCTCTCGAGCCTGCCCCTTTGTTTGAACATTCAAGAAAGGTTCCTACTTAATCCTTCCCAAATTTCACACTCTCCATAATTCCCTTTTCCAAGAATAACCCTTCCGTCAACCCTTTCTGACCCTTTGTCTCTCTTCCCCCCATTGCTCGTGAGCATTTCGCAATGGATACATCAAGACCCTCCAATACCCGTTGTAGATACTATGAAAGACTCAATGTTGAGCTATCATGATACAAGGAAATATAGAGATGTTGGAAAAATATGAGAATTATTTCAATTATGACATCGAAAAATTGCAAGTAGATGCAACATCAGTTAGAGGGACACTTAACTGGAAAAATCAACGTTGCAACCATACTGAGAAGGTGATCTCTGCTCTTTAAGAAGTCATTGTTTCCCATCACAATCACATTAGAAATTAGGAACAACAATTTTATCTCCTGGAAAGGCTATTTATTGATCTTTCAGACTCAAACAACAAAGATCACAATCAATCCATGGAAAAGGAAAAGGAAATCAAGCAAACCTAGCAAGAAAAGACAAATAGAAATGATACAAAAGCATCACCAAACTTTAAATAAATTTTGTATTAACCAATGAAGTGGAAATACATATTTCTCCTCTATTAGTTTGTAAGATATATTGGTAGTGTAGTAGGAATATACGATCTTTTGGTGGTACGTAGAAACCACACAATGCGAATTTTTCCACTGCATTTCTAGTTCTTTCTCTACATATATGTATCAAGGCTTTCATGGCTTAGTTATTTTTTGGAATTAATACACAGATAACCATTTCTATTAGAAAAACATATTAATCTTTGTACATTATTATCCTTATTAATCTAACTTTATTTTATCTTAATTTCAACTTCTTCATTTTTTCGTTGGGGGATTTGAACCTTGAAAGTCATATTTAGATAATGCTTCCTAACGACCATTCTGATTGAACTGCACCCCATGGAAATCTTAATTTCATATTTAGAAAACATAAAAAGATAAAAACTCTAAATAGATGAACAAATTAAAAAAAAGGAGAAAAAAAAGAAAAAAAGAGGAAAAGTTTGTAAGTTAAAATATTGGATATATTTTTGATCTGAACATAAACTAGAATGAAACTAAGTACAACTATAACCACAAATATAGACATGTAGAGAAAATAACATTTCATTTCATTAATATCAAAGAAATGAAATATGCTTACAAACAAAATGGAAATAAGTAGCTCAAGCGATGGTAGCTTATCTTTCAGAAGAGATATGGCGGCTACATGCCTTTGAACTATCATATAATGAGGCTCAAGGGAATTTTTATTATTAAACAACATGGAAAAACCCTAACCGAAGAAGATGAAATGCGAAGAGTTTATGGACCCTGTTGGGGTTACTTGGGTAGCCAACTTCTCAAGGTCATAACTTGGTCTTATTATCCTTTTTTAGTGTGTACGATACCTTGTTGGAAATATCTCTCCGCGTACTATAGGATTTTGCACAGTGTGGACCTCAAAAGAATGTCATTTAGGAGGTCAAAATTGCTCCAAAAGTTCATGACTCGAAAAACTACTAAAAATAGTATATGTTGCTATAAACAAGGAAACTAATGAAACTAACTGGAGGTCTAGGTAGAATAGGTGGGTGGCCACCAATATACACCTGGAATAGTCCTCCCTCCTTAGGAATAAATGGTCCCCATTACGTGCATCGCCTCCATCAGGTGAGGAAATGTTTGTTGAAATTAGTCCCGAGTGAAGGAGTTGGCTTGTTTTGACAACTCCATATAGCTGGATCCTATGTTGGAGAGTGTTATTAATATGTTTTTCCATGATTTGATCAGTTGTGGCCTATTCCATGCAATCTAGATTTAAATTTGTTGGTGTGAGTTATTATGCAATGTCAGATGTGTCTAGTAATGGTGGAAGGTATGGCCGAAGGCGGTCCACATTTAACATTGGGTACAAACCAAGGAACAATGGAATGTTGAGCTGAAAATCATTTTCCCCTATATCCTTGTTGATGGTGTACAACCCATATCAGAGTAGCTGAAGCTTACGGTGGGGCCCAATGAGGCATTCCTTCTACAAATGTAACCCAACTTTGTCACGTAGTGGGAGCTTGTGTGGCACCCGATGTTGATCATTTTGTTGCTTGTTCTTAGCATTGGATTTTTCCAATATGTCATTGGCTTGTCGGAGGATGTGTTGGATGTGCTCAATGAATTTTTTAGCCCTTTCGACTCTGGACTTGATATGGGCTGAAGCTACCTGATTAATTGCAAATGGTATTTCCACATCAATGAGACATAGTGGTTGGAATCCCAACCCCGCTTGAAAGGGCCTATGGCTAGTTGAGATATGGAGAGCTCTGTTGTAGCTATGTTAGACATAGGGAGGCTTTCATCTCATGTGTGTGGATGGTTCAAGTTGTACATGCACATAATGTGTACGATCCTCCCATTGATGACCTTTGTTTGGAAATCATTTTGGGGGGTAGAAGTCGTGGACTTAGTGAGTTTGGTATCCAACATAAACTAGAGACTTGACCAAAATGTACTTAGGAACTTACTATCTCAATCTGAGATGATGGACTGTGTGATCCAAAAGTGTACCCACACTCATTCAAAGAAGAGCTTAGCAGTGGCTTTTATTGTGATACTCTTATTGTAGGCTGCCATAATGGCCATCTTAGAGAATTTATCGACGACCATGGAAACACAGTCATTGCCATTCTTAGTAGATGGATTCCAAAGATAGAATAGTAGTAGGAAAAGGAATATATAGGCCTTGCTTCTTGATGGTCAGTTTGGAAGTGGCGTGGGAAGTGCAGGATCTGATGTACTTCCCAACATCTTGTTGAAGGTTCGACTAATAAAAATACTTCTGGTGTAATACCACTATTTTCTCTACTCTAAAGCATCCAATGACCTGACTATGTTGTACCTCCCAAATCATCTTGGTGCACTCACATGAAGGAACATAGAGGTGTCCTAGGTGACATAATAGTATATCCTAGAGGTGAAAAATTGGAACTTTCTTGCCTTCAAGGAGTGTCTGGTATGTGTTTCCAAATTTTGCATCACTCTTGTACAGATGCGATGACCCCAAAGTATTGTACCCACAAGAGACGAGCACAGTGGTTAGCACCATTACTAGCAATTGACTTAGGCACTCTGCAATGTTATTGGTGTTGCCGACATTGTACTTAATGTTCAAATGGAACTATTGCAGGTATGTACACTATTTTTGATGGTGATTGTTTTGCAACTTCCCTTGTGTCTGTATGCACTGCAAGGTTCAATGGTCTGTATGGATGGTTGTTTCCGTTCCCATAATGTAATGCTTCCACTATCAGTAGGCCTTCACAATGGAATACATTTCTTTGGCATAGGTGTCATACTTTCGGACCGTGTCTGAAAGTGTCTCAATATGGTATGCCACTGGATGCCCATGCTGAGTAAAAATTGCACCAATAGCATAGTGGGAGGAATTTATCTCAATCTCAAATGGTTGTTGTAGATCTGGTAATGTGAGCACTGGTGTAGAGTAGAGGCAATGGTTGAACCCAAAATTTGACTTTTGTTACAATTCAAACCGAAAGAATTTTTCTTTCGCTCCACCCTAGGTGACTTAACTCAAAGGCCAAGTGATATGAGATAAACTCAACATAAACCTACGGTAGAAAATTGCAATACCTAGAAAGTTACAAACCTCTGTTAGAGTGGTTGTGGCTGGCCAATCCTGAATGTGTTGTATCTTAGCTAGGTACACATGAATACCCCGTTCATTAATGATGTACCCTATATTTTGACCCCGGGTCATACCAAAAGTGAATTTCTCTAAATTAGCACACAGTTTGTGTTGTTGTGGAGTTTGAAGGACCCATCGAATATGACGAAGGTTGTTTTCACAACTTTGGTTAAAGATCAAGATGTCATCCAAATAAACTACCACGAATGAGTTGGTGAAAGGTCACAATATGTCTTCCATTAGCCTCATGAAGGTTGTGGGGGGGATTTTTCAACTTGATCGGCATGACCAACCATTCAAAAAGGACCTCCTTGGATTTGAAGGAAGTATTACACACATCGGTGGGAACGATTGGTATCTGGTGATACCCGAACTTCAAGTAAATGTTGCTTAAAAATTTAGCCGCTTGAGCTATTCCAAAGGGTCATCAATCTGTGGGATTGGATATCTATTTTGGACAGTGATATTTTTTAGCACCCAATAGTCAATACAGAGTCTCCAGGTCCCATCCTTCCTCTGTACCAACACAATAGGGCTCCCACAAGATGATGAACTTGGCCTGATGTGCCCTTTCTATAGCAACTCCTAGATTTTCCTCTTGATTTAGTCATTCTCCTTAACAGAGTGTCGATAGATTATTCCATTAGGAAACAATGAACCTGGGGTCAGATTGGAGTGCTTGATCTAACATTGTAGAGGTATCCCTCTGGGTGAGGTGAATATTTCCCTGTACTCCTCCACAACTTTATCCTTCTGTGGTTGTCATGCGGAGGAGCCTTGTCTGGAAGTCGTGGCAACAATCTTCTTCTTTCCCTGAGGGTGAATCATAAGGAAAAAAAATTTCTTGGTATGGGAAATGATCTTACTGCATTGCTTCGTAGTGATCAAAGATATAGTGGTAGGCGGTGCTACCTCTGGTAACCTATACAACTTATTTCCCAAAGTAATAATCATAGGGAGGGGCCTAGACCCATACGCAGCATGTCACTTCCACAAGTATGGTTGTCCTAATAATACATCAAAAGCTTCAAGAGGAGCAACATCACACAACACCTCATGTGCAAAGGGATTGATGTTATATGGAAGGTGACATTTCTCATTGATGCGGAGATATTTCCCCTGGTGAAACCACCTGATGGTGTAAGGCTACAGGCGTGCTATGGTTGGTAAGCCTAGCCACTTCATGACCTCAGTTGAAATGGGGTTATTTTAGCTCACATTTTCAATAATGAACTGCAATGGAGAACCCTTCACCCACATCTATGAGTGGAAGAGGCACTCACCCTCCTCTGGATCTTCGGGCTCATTCTTCTGAATCTTGGTGGTGGCAATGGTGGCATTGGGCTCTACGTCAATAATCTACTTCCCTTTGCCATTTCCATTATCATGTTCTGACTCTGAGTTAGAACATGCATCTAATTTGGATGCCTTCAGCTTGGCCGCTAGTGATTTTTTGGCCCAACATTCGCTTGTCTTGTGAGTGGGACTCTTGTGGAACTCACACAATTTCTCAATGTCCTTATTTTTCTTCTTAGTGTTTTTCATTGCTTGTGCCTTCGGCGATTTTTCCTGGGTCACCGTGCCTTGGATTTTTCCTTTCCTCTATAGGTTTGGGGCACCTTTCCCTTGATTTAGATTCAAAAATCCAAAGTCTCACTTTTTCTGTTTAATTTTATGCTTGATCTTTATGGCATATCAATAGGCAGTGTTGAGCGAGGAGATGTCAAGGAATTACATATCATCGTGGATATACTTGTGTAAATAGTCATTGACCTTGAGTACCAAATTCTGCCCATAATCCTTGATACCCAACTTCATATAAAGGTTGTGAAAACTATTTGTGAACTCTGGCACATCTTGGTCCCCTCCCTACCAGTGCATGGTCCAGTTTATGTATTTATATTCATAGTTCTTGACAGGGTAATACTTCTTCTTGATAGCATCTAAAAAATAATTCCAAGTGGTTGCGACTAAGAATATTAATGGTTCACTCTCATCCCTCTTATTGCAGTAGGTTTCCCACTAGTCCTTAACAAGGGGAGTGACTTTGAGGAGTTCAAAAGTAATATTTTCCTAGTTAAAAAAGTCATGAACCAAGAAATATCCTTCTAGTATATTTAACCATTTATTTACTCCATATGCATATATTTTACCTTCAAATATGGGGACGTCAAAGTTAAATTATGTACCTTAAAGGGAGTGGCACTCCGACAGTGGCTATCGGAAGAAGGTGTATCTACTCTTGGTAGTCATCAAAGGATCTCGGAAAAGTTTTCCATCACAAAATTCCTCTGTCAATAGTTTGAAAGCATATCCTACTCCCTCGTATTTCTTTTGTTCTTCCATGGGAGGCCATCAAGGTTTTCAAGGCTGGTATTACAATGGTTCAACCAGTTCAATCCCTAACTCCTTATATCCCAACCTTATTGGGGACATGCAAAGAAAAACAGAGAAAGAGGAGACCGATCTAATACCACTAATCCAAACATAAATAGGATTCATGAAAAGTATAGATATAACCAAAACTATAGACATGCAGCAGAAATAACACTTCATTTCATTAATATCAAAGAACTGAAATATGCTTACAAACATAATGGAAATAAATCAGCTCGTACAATGGTACATTATCTCTGAGAAGCGATGTCGAGGCTACACGCATTTGAACCATCTTACAATGAGACTCAAGGGTATTTTTATTATTGAACAACAAGGGAAAACGTAAATAGCCAAAACCCTAACCTAGGGATATGGAATGACAAGAGTTTGTGGGCCCCATTGGGGTTAGTTCAACAACCAACTTCCTGGGCTCATAACTTGGTCATGTTATCTATATTTGGCGCATACAATACCTCGTTAGAAAGAGCTCTCTAAGTAATACAATATTTGTTGCAAGCCCCTACCTATGGGCATGAGTATGTTGCAGACCTCAAAAAAACGTTGTTTAGGGGGTCAAAACTACTCTCGAAGTTGAAGACCCAAAAAATTGCTAAAAATAATAAATGTTATTATAAATAAGGAAACTAATGAAATTGAATGGAGATCTAGGCAGAATAGGTGGGTGGCCACCAATATCGACCTGGATCACTTTTAATACACAAATACACAAGGAATATTAAATTATAAAAAGCCTAACTTACTTAACATATAATTATATATCAATTATTAAAATAAATATTATAAGTAATATTTTTATTTTCATGTAATCAAAAAAATTACATAATTTTTTTAGGGTGTTTCAAGGACACTAAGTCACCACTACATCCACAGGAAAATCCAAGTAGATCAACCTAAAGGGATCTACCCACCATCCAAACTAGCAAGGCCTAAATCCGAGGGCGTCGAGAAGATTTGACCCCACGACCTCCTGATACGCGAGGTACTTAGCAACAAGAACTTGACCAAATGTGTTATCCCTTGGGCTAAAAAAAAAATTACATTGTAATTATTTAATATTCATTCATTTAATTTTGGAATCATTTCATATATTTCCGTTTGTTTTGAATTATTGTGCCAAGAGATACTTTATTGTTCCAATGTGCACTTTACAGTCTAGTATGGGAGATATGTTGTTACACAATGAAAATAAATTAATAACTACATTAAATTGTTAAACCACTCTAAGATCCATCTTAACTCCTAATCTACAAGTGACAAGAGGTATGAGATCTCTTGAGATCGAAACCTTCTTTTAGAGAATTAATAACTACATTAAATTGTTAAACCACTCTAAGATCCATCTTAACTCCTAATCTACAAGTGACAAGAGGTATGAGATCTCTTGAGATCGAAACCTTCTTTTAGAGTGAAAAGAGATTTGATCCCTCTCAGTGCTTGGTATATCCTACGTTAATATGGATCTAGATTAGTTTAATTTCCCTACTTAAATAGACTATATTCCACATGAATACCATGAGTAAATACCATGGGTGAATAATTTATTTTATTTTAACATTATTATTTTTATTAATTTTATTTTTTTTCACGACTAAAAATGTTTTCACATACGGTTATTTTTATTTTTATTTTCAACGAGTAAAAAATGAATAATTTTATTAAAAAATGAAAAATTATTATTAAACATTATTATGTTTCTTCATAATGGAGGCTCCAAGATTCATTATCAAGAAAAATCTTTAGGTAAATTATAATATTATTTAATGTCATAACCATTTGGTTATCCTTTCATCCCTACTATAATTATGTCATTTGTTGATCTCATTATCCATCTTTTTCCTGATGATGAACCTTAGCAAGGATTCAAAAGTCGTTAGTCCTAAAATATTGATTTGATTTATTTTGCTTTAATAATATATTTTTTAAGTAAAAGTGTTTCATTTTAAAATATTATATTCAAAATTTAGAGTCAAAAGAGAATTCTAAATCGACTCTTTTTCTTTAATTTGATTTTAATTATTAATTATTAATTTAATTTTAATATTATTTAATATTATTTTTTATTTTTTTCAAATGTAATCTAGGCAAAAGAAGACTGCATGGGAAATTTCAACATCTCTACCATACTTGGTTGGATAAAACCTCTTAGGCACAAAAATATTCACCAACCTAGATCCATCTTAACACTATATCTACCAAGTGTCGAGAGAGATCAAATATCTTGAGATGCAAACCTCCTTCAGAGAGAAAAGAGTTAACGCTATATCTACCAAGTGTCAAGAGGGATCAAATATCTTTGAGATGCAAACCTCTTTTAGGGAGAAAAGAGTTTTGATCCCTCTCTGCCCTTGGTGGGTCCAGAATTAAGAATACCTTGAGATGCAAACCTCTTTCAGAGAGAAAATATTTTTGATTCCTCTCCGCCCTTGGTGGATCAAGAATTAAGATGGATATAGGTTAGTTAGTTTCCCCCCTTTAAATAGACTATATTCCACATGAAAGCATGGGTCTATACCATGGGTTTTGGTACCGTAGGTCAATACGATGGGTGCATATGTTTAACATTATTTTTTTATTAATTTTATTTTATTTTGATCCAGTAGAAATATTTTCACATAGGTTTGATTTTATTTTTATTTTATTTTCACTGAACTAAAAGATTAATAAATTTATTAAAAAATAAAACTATGTATATTAATTTTTAAAACAAAAGTATTACATTTTAAAATATAATATTCAAAATTTAGAGTCCAAATTGTGGATGGTAAATCAACTATTTACTTTAGTCTTATTTTAATTATTTATTTTTTTTAATCTTATTTTAATAATTTTTCTTTTCTTTTTGTTTTTTGTGTAATTTTGACTAAGTCAAAATGTTAAACAGGACAATATGTGTCATTACAACATAATAACAAAACAATCATTTCAAATTGATATTATATATATATATATATATATATATATATATATATATATATATATATATATATATATATATATATATATATATATATATATAGGTTTCAGTCTCAGCCATAAAACAAACACTTCAATCATTTCAATATCCACATAAATAACATGATGGAATAAACCTTATATATATAGAAAGGTAAAGAGTTAATATTCAAAAAATATCTAATTTCTTCCTTAACGGTTTGCTACTTTTTAATATGACATAGATTTACACAACATGGAAATTACACGCTATATCTAAAATAATATTTGATATTACAAGTATGAAGGAGATGTGAAATTCATTCCATGTTCAATGTTAGAGTTGACATTTTTGTGTGTGTGTGTGTGTGTGTATATATATATATATTGTCAATAAAGAAAATTGAATGAAAAAATTTATAATAAAAGATTTCAATCAACATGTGGAAATCAATGTCAAATATGTGCAATGAAATTAAAAATAAAAAAGCTCTTGCGGTTAAAACATTTTATTACTCTGTTTGCCAAAATGAAATTGATATGAAAATATAGTTGAAACATGATATTTATATCTATGGTCTATCTTAATTTGGATCCATTAACTTGGAGATTAAATTTCAAGTTTTGTACTGTAAAAGATGTTTGCATTTCAAAAATATTTGATCCCTCTCAATACTTATATTCAAACTAAAATATACCTATATTTCTTTACATACAATTATCTATTAACTGTTAAAATAAATATTATAAGACATATTTATTATTATAATTTTAATTTCTTAAGCTTATTAATAATTTTGCTTTCAATTGTATCATGTTTTTGATATTATATAAAGTATATTTTTTTTTATCTAAATCACCTTTTATAATAATAAAAATATAATAAATAACTATAATTTATATACATTTTTATAGTAGTAAAAAATTATTTAAGATTATTATTCATTTTCTACCCTTTTTATTAGTACTTTCCCTCGAAGATAGTAACTGATTTTTTTTTATGTATTAGATCAGCATGGATTTCAAAGCCATTTTCAAAATTTTAAACCATGGTTCCTAAAATCCTATAATTCTTTTATAAAATCATATTCTTATTTTATAATATTATGATAATCTTAACCAAAGTTTGGGTTTGAGATCTTATTTGGCCTCTTCTTGACGAAGCAATGCATGTTAGCTTCAAACTAAGCTAGTATATACAATACATTATACATTACATTATAAATGATCTTTTCCCCAGTGCAACAAAACATTACTTCACTGACCATAAATGATTAACATAAATGTTCAAGTTTAATTACATTGTTTGCATGTCATGCAAAGTTCCTTTACCAGTTCCAAAACTATGAAATCACCAACTATATCAATACACAACCATGCAAAAACTTTTATGGTTGCTATGCATCTAGATAGTTACATTCACCACTAAGAACAAATAACTTCGCCATTGTGAAACTCCTCACAGAGCCCCTTTGCAACCCTTTTGCTAAGCATCTTATAATGGATGCTTGGAGGGCTTTCAGTGTTGTAGAGTCCCTCACCTGAAACATGCATATTTTTTAGGGTATGGTTAGTTTATTGTATGCCAATTTAGAGGGCACTAGTGACTCCCTTCCCTTTAGAAAATTCCAAACAACTCTTGTAAACTGGCTCTAGAAGATGTTAAGTGATCTAACATAACCCTTAGATGATAAATTTCTCATTTATTTATTTGCATTTGAGAGAATACAACTGGCTAATTCTAAATATATATAGACTTATCATATTTACTTACCCTTGTTGCATGAAATCCTCACCTTTTGATTTCATTTCCAACTAAAGATGAAGACCTCCCCACTGTCATATTCAAGTCTTTGGTCTTGGGTGTGACAAGCATGAAAGAAGATTTTTGTGAGGCATGTTGGCATTTTAATATTGCATTTCATTTACCCTTAATCTTGTCGTGAAATTGGTGAAAGTGTTGTTCATGTTCAATTCAACTTTTATCATCCACCAAGTTTGAACTTATAAGCGTTACCTTTGTTCCTAACCCCACCGCTATGAAGTATGAATATAGTCTCTAAAATTAATCAAACAATAATAAATCATCACAGGTGAATTGATCCCTAAGGTTTTCATGCCCATACTTTCCCAATTATAAGGGACATTCACTAGAAACCAACTCTTTGATATGAGGCTAAAACCCCACATATCTAAATTATGGATGTTAATCACAATGCAAGCCTTCATTCTATTACACTTGGAAATATTTAGAATAATAAATAGTAGCTCAAACATCACATACCAATCAAAAGGATACCATATTCTATAGAGGAAGTCTTGAAAAAATATTCTCCAACATGTCTTATGGACAATAAATGGCTTCGCCGTCTTCATTTTTTTCTCCCTAGTCAATATATTTACTCTCTTTAATGGATGTGCTTGTACAAACCCCTTTTTTCAGGAAAAAAAGGAAGATATATTACAAGGATGTGGCTGTAGACATATGATAATAGCAGCCAAACCCTTGAATGAGGTAACACATTGGAAGTTTTTCACTGAAACAATAGACAAATTTTCTCTATGATCAATATTCCTTTTCGCAGGAATTTATTTTTTTGCTCTCTTTTATCTAAAAGAATGTTTTCAATGATATCGGAGATTGAATCCAAATTCTAAGCATATTCTTATCCTATTCTCTTTATATTAACACATGTAACAATGAAAGTATACAGGGTAAAAGGGATTTTGGAGAGTGAAAGGGATGGCAAGTCAAATGCTGAAGACAAGACCCAAAACAAACAAGTGTGGAAAAATTACTATGATTGAACACACATAAGGATGACTATGATTTGGTTGATTGTTCTGAATTTCCAACCCCTTCTTTATTTATTTCTCTCAAAGATGTATGTTTATTCCTTGGAGGGAAGGGAATCCATAACAAACCAGCCTTTCTGTACAAATAAACATATCAATCTTGAAGTAAACCGACATATCACTCTTGGAGCAACTAAGAAAATACAAACCACATGTCACTTGAGCTCAACCAATGCCTTAGTCACTAATTTATCTAAATTCATTAGACATAGCCTAATGCTGTATACTAGCCAGTCGAAATGATGTAAAACTGGCATATGTTTGCGCACTTACCGACCCTTTTAGATTGATAAGAAAATGGGAACCATAATCTCATATATAAGTTGTCCCAAACACAAATTGGTAGAAATTTGTGGTGAGTCATGCATACATAACCACTATAATCACAAAATCTAACCCTGATAGGTTGTTGATCAGGTAGACTCTGAGTAACTCTTTCAAGCCAATCTTTTATTTGATGCTTATCCTCCTCAACCTGAGAGGGCTCTCTCAATAGGTTTAAGATTTTGGTTAATGATTAGAGGGCTAAATCTAGGAAAAAAAATGGACAAATATATAACTGATTGACTGGTTGAAGCAAATATTAGCAAACATTTATTGGGCTATGGACTCAAGATCGTCTTCAACAAAACAACATGATCAGCAAAACATGGAATTCAAGACACCTGGAGTTTAGGTTTATAAGTAAAACAGTAACATAGTGAATCAACACAGTTTACAAGCATGTGAAGGAAGTTAGAGCATTTTCCAATGAATTCTAAGTATCACAAGCTCATACCACTGCAAATAAGTCATTGAAAAAGGCCATAAGAACATCAAACACATAAACCCCTTGTGAATCTTGAGTAGTAAAATTGATCTCTGCATTAAGTTTGAAAAACACACAGTCTACTACAATAACACTGCTTCTTTTGCTAATCCAATTGCCAACCCTGAGGAATTCGATTCTCATGGTTTATATAGATTTTTAACAACTTTAGTTTCTATGATATATCCTTAGGAGAATTCAAATTCCTATCATTGACACCTATCTATTCATAAAACAAACTTCTCAATTACAAATTGACAGCTAACTGTCTTTAAGAGTCATAATACAAATAGGAGTGAAAGTCCTAAAACATGCTTCAACAACATTATCCATGACTTAAATACATTGTTTGATAGCTACTAATCCATGTCTTCGACCTTTATGATTCTTCCAACATTGTTACCAACCCTGCTGATCCGTGACCTAACTGTCCAGAAACTGTCTTTGAACAAGATGTGTACAACTGGAAAATTCTAATCTCTGAAAATATGGCTTCAAATAAAGCCTTGTTTCTGTCAACTGGTAACACTTTTGAGGAATGTGAGAGATATTATTGTAGCTAGAGATTTTATGAAGAGAAACATATTTCTGAATTCTAAAATACTTTTTCATTTGTCCATAAACTGATCATGAAGTGAACTAATGAAACCAGAAAACACAGTTTTTCTCTCAATGACTTTCGACAGTTCCGTAGCGCAAGTTGAGTCATTAATTTCTCCCACCTCATAATGAATTTGAAGAAAATGAGAGAGGTTTTTGTAGTTAAGTATGTTAGGAATAAAAACCTCTTTAATATTTCAAAAATTAGTTTTCAATTTCTCAGGAACCCCCTTGGAAGTTGACTACTAAAAACAGAAAAAAGTCCTAAAAGTTCACCTTCAGCAGTTTCGTAACACGCTACGAAAGTACTGCGTATGCTCTTTTTCAATGTAGTTTTAAAAAATTTGAAGATTGGGGATTTTCAAAATTTCATAAGGACTGATATGATCATCAAGAACCAAAGCAACTTAACTTTATAAGATGTTCCTCTTCAAAAACTATCTTCTTTTTTATATCAAAACTGATTTAAGATATATCTTTTATTGCCCTTTTTCATCACCCCGTTTCATTGTTGCTATAGCTTCTCTTTAGATTTTGTTAACTATATTTCTAGGTCTTCAAGTTGTCTCTTCAATCTCCTATTAGTAGCTCTCAACTAGACATTCATCATCCTTACAAATTTGGCTTCTTTAATTGTAGGTCTGATTGCAAAAATTTAACCCTATCACTTACCCTTTTATCAAGACTAAAATGACTTTTAGACCTCCTTCAAATCATGACCAAAAGCAGAGTTGACACAATGATGTTTTGAGAATTTTTGGGTGATAACGGTGGCTCCACTAGGGATACTGTGCCCTAGCAGTACACTAAAAACTGGTAGTTCCAATGCTACTATCCATCCTTCAGAATAAAACTCTGAAATTCTGCCCAATCTGCTCCCCAAGCTTTAATGATTTCTGCAAGGGGGACTCGAACTGCACCTACTAAAAAATGCTTAGTCTACCTACCCTGAGCTTATTTGCACATTCCTACCTACCCTATCAGTTGTTATTTCCACTTTAGGTCAGGCAACATGATATTTCCAATAAAGCCAATCAAATGCCTTTTCTCATATTTGAGGCTCTTGACTGCATTCGACCTCAAAATAACCACGATAGTGAGATGACCAAATCAACTTACATTGTATTTGATCTTCATAATGGAAATGAAAATGAAATACTGGTGTGCAAAGCTTTACCATGTATTCAACTATAGGGTCAAAGAGGACATGGTTAGTTTTATGATCATCATAACATTCTATATCCTTAGTCAACTGATTTTCAGCCACACAAGATTCCTTTGATAAGCTATCCAACTGCTTTTCTGAATGATTCCCACAAACAATGTAATTTTCCACATTATTATGATCATTGTTTTATGTAAGTTGCTGCAAAGTATGACATTAAAAATCAACCTTTTCCTCTGCCTGAGGGTTATAAAAGCTATCTTCCAGTATTTCTTCTTGGTGTTTGCAATGATTTTCATACTCTTTATGATCAAAAGACTGGCAAGTTTGTTGCATCATTACATTAATATCATAGGATGTAACATGGTTTTCATAAGTAAACCCCTTCTGATTTTCATGTTGCAATTTATGGGATGTTATCCTTTCTTCTTGGTTTTGAAATGTATTGTTATGAAGTGCCTATAAAATTTCTTCATCTGTGAATTCATCGTCATCATAACAATCCTCCAAATATTGAATAAAACTCATGGAATGTTTATAGCAATCTTTGACTAGCAACAAGGAGGGATGACAGTCTTTATACATCTCATAGAATACATAATAGAAATTAACAAGAGAATATAATGAACCATTTTCCAAGCTTTTATACCAAGACCATGCTTTTCCTTCTAAAGTGGTCATAAACATCTTCATGAGACAATCTTCAGGGAACTGAACCTTAAGGCTGTGTACATGCATATGGAACCTAACCAAATGAAGAGTAGCATTGTCTTTCTTTTCATCTTTGAATATTGGAAGATCATCTAACCATTCGACATTTGGCATAGGATTTGGAAAACCAGGGATATGAGACCAATTCATAGGGCGTTACCTGGCATTCATTCTTGCAATGGCACTCATCTTGAAACTTCATCAAGCTACTAATCTTCTAGCAGTGGAGTCACCTTCCAATTTTTTATTTGATGTGTGGATTCACCAAGGTATATGCCACCTCGAACAGCTTCCTAAGCTCCTGCTACCTTTAGAAGTTCAGCTTCTTGATTTCGGGAATGAGTAATCTTCAGGTTCTCGGCAGACACACCAAAATGTTATCACAAAATCTGACCCTGATAGGTTGTTGATCAAGTAGAATCTGAGTAACCCTTTGAAACCAATCTTTTATTTGAGGCTTAGCCTCCTCAACCTAAGAGGGCTCTCTCAATAGGTTTAAGATTTTTGGTTAATGATTAGAGGGCTAACTCTAGGAACAAAAATGGACAAAAGTATAACTAATTAAATAGTTTAATCAAAGATTAGAAAACATCTATTGGGCTATGGAGTCAAGATAGTCTTCAACAAAATAAAATGATTAGCAAAACATGGAAGTCAAGGCACTTGGAGTTTAGGTTTATAAGTAAAACAGTAACATAGTGAATCAACACAATTTACAAGCATGTGAAGGAAGTTAGAGCATTTTCCAGTGAATTCTAAGTATCGCAAGCTCATACCACTACAAATAAGTAATTGAAAAAGGCCATAATATCATCAAACACATAAACCCCTTGTGAATCTCGAGTAGTAAAACTGATGTCTGCATTAAGTTTGAAAAACACACAGTCTGCTACAATAACACAGCTTCTTTTGCTAATCCAATTGCCAACCCTGAGGAATTCGATTTTCATGCTTTATATAGAGATTTTACATCCTTGGATTTGATGATCCATCCTTAGGAGAATTTGAATTCCTCTCATTGACACCTATCTATTCATAAAACAAACTTCTTAATTACAAACTCACACCTAACTGTCTTTAAGAGTCCTAATACAAATATGAGTGAAACTCCTAAAACATGCTTCAACAACCTTATCCATGACTTAAATACATTCTTTCACAGCTGTTAATCCATGTATTCGACCTTTATGATGCCTCGAACATTGTTACCAACCTTGTTGATCCGTGACTTAACTGTCCAGAAATTGTCTTTGAACAACATGTGTACAACTGGAAAATTCTGATCTCTGAAAATATCGCTTCAAAGAAAGCCTTGTTTCTCTCAACTAGTAACACTTTTGAGGAAAGTGAGAGAGTTTATTGTAGCCAGATATTTTATGAAAATAACTATTTTTCAGAATTCGAAAAGACTTTCTCATTTGGCCAGAAACTAATCATGAAGTGAACTACTAAAACCGAAAAACAAAGTTTTTCTCTCAATCACTTTTAGCAGTTTCATAGCGCAAGTTGAGTCATCAATTTCTCCCACCTCATAATGAATTTAAAGAAACTGAGAGAGGTTTTGTAGCTAAATATGTTAGCAAGAAAAACCTCTTTTAGGTTTTAAAAATTACATTTCAATTGCTCAGGAACCCCCTTGGAAGTTGAATACTAAAAACAGAAAAAAGTGCTAAAATTTCACCTTCAGCAGTTTTGTAGTGTGCTATGAAACTGCTACGTATGCTCTTTTTCAATGCAGTTTTCAAAAATTTGAAGTTTGGGGATTTTCAAAATTTCATAAGAACTGATATGATCATCAAGAACCAAAACAACTTAACTTTATAATATGTTCCTCTTCAAAAATGATCATCTTTTTAATATCAAAACTGATTTAAGACATATCTTTTAATGCCCTTTTTCATCACCCTGTTTCATTGTTGATGTAGGTTTTCTTCAGATTTTGTTAACTATATTTCTATGTCTTCAATCCGTCTCTTCAATCTCCTGTTAGTATCTCTCAACTAAACATTCATCATCCTTACAAATCGGGCTTCTTTAATTGCAGGTATGATTGCAAAAATTAAACCCTATCACTTACCCTTTTATAAAGACTAAAATGACTTTTAGACTTCCTTGAAATCATGAGCAAAAGCAGAGTTGACACAATGATGTTTTGAGAAGTTTGGGATGATAACAACCACATTCAAAAAGGGATTGATTAATCCATATTTAAAACTACATTCAAGCAGCAGAACCCATGCAGGAAGTTAGTGCTGGAAGGATTTTTTAATGCAGGAAGATGGTATTCCTAATTTATTTTCACATGTTACCAATAATTCCATAAATCTCTTTAGTTATCTACCCCTTAACCCATATATAGATATTAGCATGATCCAATGTTAAGTGGCGTGGTTCAATGCTTACATACAATGTTATGGAGATAGAGTAGTGAGGTAGATGGTTGTCATGGGAGGGCCCGCATGGTCCATCAAGGTCTCTTTTTTGAAACCTTTTTTTGATTCCACACATTATGTTTAAAAACAACTTTAATGACTTTATGGACCTTAACTTTGAGCTAGTTCTTATTTGTGCAAAGTTGGTTTGAAGAGCTTAGTGTTCTAGAGCGAGCAAAGAAACAACTGATCGACTCTCATGAGATTGCAATATGGAGACATTATGTTTAATGGTTGTACCTATATAAACCCATTTTGTATGGTGATGACAACAAATATCCTTAAAGAATGTGGGTGTAGGAATATGATAATAACATTAAACCCCTCAATTGAGATAACTCATTGGAATTTTTTCACTGAAGAAAATGACTATTTGTATCCATCCAGGTGTGTATACTAAAACGAAATTTAGAATTTCTATGATCAATATTAGTTTTCCTAGGTGTTTATCTTCTTTTTCTCTTTTCTCTGAAATCAATTTTTAACTATTCGCACAATTGAATCCACCTTCCAATTCTCTTCTTGGCCTCCTCTCTCCACATTATGACCTTTAAGAATGCAAGTATGGTGAGAGAAAGGGATGCCACATGAAATATTGAGGACACTACCTAGAACAAGGAAGGGTGTCCAAAAGAGTTACTATACTTGGAAAACAAAAGGTTCATGATGTGTAGGTTGATTGGTTTGAATCTTTTACCCTATCTTCCTTTCATTCGCTCAAATAGATCCTACCTTCCTTGAAGGGAACGACATCCATGAAAAACCAACCTACCTATGCAAATCAATAGATTACTCCTAAAGGATCTAAGTAAATACAAACCACATGTGGCCTGAACTCAACCAATGCCTTAGCCAATTTTTTAGTTGGATTCACCATAATCAAGAGCATATCCAACATCTCCAATGGGTTAAAAAACTTCTAGTATGGCCCTTGTAAAGAAATATCATAGTTCACCATTGGCTAGTCCATCAATACAAGGGTCTCTAGTAATTGTAGCGAGTCTTCTTAGAAGATGAGATGACAAAAAATTATGCCTTCCATTAGGGTTGAACAGGATAATATCAATTGGTGCTTATTCTGGTTAGCATTCACAAAAGGGAAATCAAAAGTTAGATGATATGAGATGTCCTTATGTCCTTAAGGAACTGAATAACAGTAAAAGTCACATATTTAAATTATCTAATATTGTTTGGCATGTGGTTGAGTAGATTTAACCACTTTCTCTCTTTTAAAATAATTTTATTTTTAAATCTAATATGATTTTTTAACCTGTTACATATCTTTTCTTGATAGTAATTAAGCATATCATATGATTTGGTTGTTTTGAATAAGTGTTGATCAACATGAAAGTCGGTTCATACAATGAAATTTGGAAACAAATGGCTATGAAGATAAAGCATTGGTTTTCCAAGAACTTTTTCCCCAATCCTCAGCATTGATGATGGACATTTTTTGTAACTATGTTATACAGAAGGTAATAATAAAGCTGAGAAAAACTTTGTGCTTTAGAATTTGCATGGTCGTGCTTGATGTACATCAAGTTTTATAATTCTTCAAGCCACTATTTTATTGGTAATATTTTAACTTCTAGTAGTCGAGGCTACTTCTACAAATTGCAATTTGTCAGAAGTTGAATGCATTTTTTGTTGGATTTTAACTGTAATTAATTTTTGTTTTCAATTTAGTTTCTTGCCTTCATTTTTTACCCTTGTCTTGCTAAAGTAAATCCATACCAAGTCCCCTTATTTAAATTCATGATAGTATCAATGCTTGTCATTTATATTTTTGTAGGGAATTTTGTAATTTATGCTCCTTTTGCTCGAGTAAATTCACATATCACCTTATCCTTTTCATGGTGTCTAGGTTGTAAAAAAGGTTTGAAGATAGGGAAAAGTATAACACTCTCTCTGTAGGTGGGGATTTTCCTCTTCGAACCTCTTGAGGAGACCCATCCAATTTTTTTTCTATGCTCTATTAAGGAAGCATTAGGATTATGAAGCTTATGTTGGCGCATATGTGCTCCTTTATAGTGTAACTTGCTAGCTAGTTATTCTATAACCTACTAGCTAGTTATTCCTATGTTCTTGGTTCTCCCATGGTTTATTGCTCCCCTACTATTCTAATTTGTGAACATATCCACAAGTGTACTTTACTTTAGAAATCGGGCGTTCCATGTCTTCATGTATTTATGTATGGTATATTTTAATGATCCATCTATCTTTGTATTTATTATCAAATATTTCATCCCATGTCTTTAGATGCTTGTGATTGTAGCCCATCCATAGTTCAATTTACAATCTCAATTTTCTTATTCATTCATACAACCTTATTTTATTCATTCATATATAGATGAAATATAATGCTATGCTTAAGTATGGTATTCATCATACTCTGCATGACCCAAAATTTTTCCATCTCTACTAGAGATAATATACCAACACATGGTTGAAAATCAACTTTGTTACTTTCTGTCCATTAACTAATTTATTGCAAACTATATGTATTATAGAGTATATGTATTAATCGACCCAATTTCCCCTGATATCAATACTTTCAAAACTGAACTCTATTTTTCCATAATATTGAGTTGAAAAACCACATGATTGCATAAAGAATTGACATAAAATCCTAGTGTTGTTGCCTCACACCACATATTCTCAAAATTTCCAAAGAGTACACCTTTTTATGTTGTAGTTATTGATTTTTCTTTTTCTATCGGTATCTTACTCTCCAGTATTCCTAAATCTATTACAAGAAAATATAAAATATAATGGTTTGATACTGCTACCAACTTGCAAGAGCTACTTAAAGTTGGAATTAGGTGCAAAATAAAGAAAAAAATAAAAAAAATTGAACATTTCATTTCAATTTCAGGTGGACATATTGTAGTCCTCTATTTTAAAATAAGATAACTAATCTAGGGACACTTGATCCTTTCTAGTAAGTATAATCCAAGGTAAGGAATGTACATGCTTAGGGCTTATGAAGGTCAATATTACAGTCTAAATTTTCTCTCTTTACTCCCTACTTAAAGACAGTAGAGGTGAGTGAGGTTACTATGCCCAAGTTTCATCTCTTTATTGTATGTCATACTTAAACCTATCTCATTCTATCGAGACTAAATATGTATATATAATCTTCATAGAATGACATAGTTTTAAGTATGACATGTGGTAAAAAGATCAGACCCGAGAAAACATCCAATCATGAACCAATATTTTGAGCATATAATATAAAATTTAAAATTTATCACAATCAAAGACCAAGTTGAAGACAAAGATACAAAGAGAAAGGGGTTTCTTTAAGCCTACTCAAGCTCTGTCATATTTAATTTCAATTGAAAAATAGAGTGTTGAGGCCTTTGTTTTCAATTTTGGGTTTTTTTAGGAAGGAATGATAAGAATAGGTGGTGGGGAAAATGGTTGGGGTTGCAGAGCGGGCAAACAAAGAAAGGGACAGGAACTAAGAGTGAGCAGGCAATTGTAGGAAGGTGAAAAGAGCAAACAGAAGCAACTGAGCAAGGGACAATAGAA
Organism: Pinus taeda; assembly: GCA_000404065.3. Classification (NCBI taxonomy): domain Eukaryota; kingdom Viridiplantae; phylum Streptophyta; class Pinopsida; order Pinales; family Pinaceae; genus Pinus; species Pinus taeda. The sequence continues at coordinate 79,471 of APFE030365984.1, read as the reverse complement.
GGTAGCAGAGGGCAGAGTGAGCTAAGAAGAACTAGTAGTGGGAATGCAGAGTGAATGATAGAAAGAAAAAGATAGCATGAGGAAGGGGTTGGTGATGAAACAAAGGAGAAGGGACAAGATATAGAGAGATGGATCAGTTGCGAAAAGGCAAGGATCGCCCTCTGCTCTGGCTATGACCATGTTCTCTAGTTGTGTTCTTTGGGGTTATTCTCTTTGTGTATTTGATGAGCAGGCCTTGAGGCTTTTGTAATCTAATTTGTACTCTTTTATATGTCAGTTAATGAAAGAATCAGTTGGGATCTATTTTGTATTGTTGTGTTTCTTAGGGGTTATTTAAAATTTTAAATGCATAATCATTAGTTGAGTAGTTTCTGGTGATGATACGAATAGAATAACATGTTGGATAGTATAGAGGGTTGAGGTTTATTAGCTATTGATGTCTACTAATTGAAACTTCCTTGATACCCCTTTCAGTCCCATCTAAATTTGATTGTGACAAGCCTCAAATGAGACTCCTTGTCCCTCCAGATAAGGTCAAAATGTCGATGTTTTCCTAGACTACAACAGAGCGTTGTTGGCCACTTGAGCCTAAACCCATGGTCTCTTCCTTGTTGTCATTTTCGTCACAAAAAATGGCTTCGTTGGTGGGACCTGAAATCAAAAAGAGGGGTTTGGAATATGGTATCGAGGATTTTTAAGAAATAAATATGAAACTAGTGGGACTACCAAGTGGATCGGTTTGTGTCACAACAAGTTGTCCTACGAAGTCAAACTATCACTAAGGTGAACGATGAGGTCTCGTACTCAAAAGCTACAAGTGATCAGTACAAGATATTTTGGTGTAAGTTCCCAGAATAATTGTATAATTGGTTGTGGATAATACAAGTGAAGGCTTGGCAAGAAGGACAGATGCCAACCCATCATGGTTGGGGCCCCACTAATCTTACAACTCTTCACCACCTGATCAATGATCTGACAAGAGCGGTAGATTTCTAGGTACAAGCTATTCTGGAGGGATACGTGGTCAAGTTCATAATGGAAAGTTATTAGTCCTTCTTGAATGCTAAAGCAGTGTTTAGATCTAGGTTGAGAGGAAAATTGTATAAGGAAATACCTCTCTGGATTAATATTATGATGGTGGAAGAAGGCCTAATTTATTTCCAAGGGTTGAGCATGGCAACGTAAAACCCTACTGTTGGGGGGAGGATCAAAAGGGGGGAATGCTACAGAATGGGGGACTGTGGTGCTACTGAGAGGATGGATGTAGAAGTTTCTTGGAGGAATATGGAAGTAAGAGTGCAGAGGAGAGTGTTGATAGAAGAGAAGTGGTAAGAAACGACCATGCAGGCAATGAAAGTGTAGGTGCAAGGACCACACCAAGAATGAGTGTTGAAAGAGGGTCCAGAAGGAAGATATGAGATGGTGTGAAACTCGAAGAAAAAAATAGAGATAGACAAGCTAAACGGAAGCCCAAAAGGTAATAGGAGCCTTGCCTTCCCAGTTGTGTGGGAGGTGCCTAATGGAAGTGGTCATAATAATCCTGAGGAAGATATGGACGATGAGATGTGTGAGGTTATGAGATAGTTATTTGTAGAGGAAAACGCGCCAAATGAAATTAGGCATCCAACCCCCTAAAGCTCAGGTAGCATTCATCCCAACCTTCCCTTGGTACTTTACAATAGTCCTCATAAATTTGTGGCTAAGTTTCTTAAATTGATACAGATACATAGTGTGAATGTTCGATACAATTCAAATTTTACTATCTCTAACATTAGTGGGAATAACGGTAACGGTATTAGTAATCTAGGATTGCAAGGATCTGAAGGCCCTGAAACCCAAGGATTTGTGCTTCTAGAACAAGCTCAAGATGGAATGGTAGGATCCTTCACCAGATACCTGAAGTTATATGGTCGAGGGAAGGAGGATGTGGAACAAGCTTGGCACCTATGCGAAGCCATATGGAGAGCTTGCCAAGTGCCTGACAATGCGAAGTTGATAGAATTTCAGACCACCATTAGGGAGAGAACTCTGAGATGGTTTATGAAATGGGCAGAGTCAAACCAAAATCCAACTATAGATGACATCAATAAGAGCTTCGTGCAAGAATTCAACATTCCCCAAATAGATTAGCAAGGGCTGTCAGAGTTATGAGAGATAAAACATCGGGAAGGGGAAACTACATAGGAGTTGATGCATAGGTTCAAGTATGTGATGGGCAAGTTGAATTACACCATAGACCCCAATCACTAGAGGTATTCATTTATGAAGGAACTCCTACCTATTATAACACCATTTACCACCCTTGGTAGATTTGATGTTGTGTGATATGGCCTAGGGAAACCCTTCCTTACCAGACTTGGTCCAAATTCTAAAAAACAATGTTTTAAATCCCATACGTGATTTTTCCTCTTATAAAGAACATGTACACATGATTTAATATATACCCAACTTGCGTATATGTCTTAAAACATTAAAAAATATATAATCTCCCTTAATTCGGGTAGAGTTTACGGGTTTGACCTGATACTCACTTATTAAAGCCCATGGCCCAACTGTTTCCAAACTGAAAAAACTAATATGGAGAAATATAAATAAACCTCCATGGGAAGGCCTAAGGGAGGAAAAAATAGTAGATATTGATATTATATTTGATTACATCCTCGATCAAGTTTGAAGATATCCCTATCCCTTCTACACTCCCAAGTCATAGGAAACCATTGTTTCCTTCTTGAGATGTTTGTTATCCTTTCATGACATCCTTGTGTATACCTATGAAGGATGACTATTGAGGCGTGGGTATGACCGATCTGGAGGACGGTTTCGCTTGGAGCTGGCAAATGACTCCGGTTGTAGTTATTCCATTTTTATTTAGCCTACATCAATAAAGAGACATTGTCTTATTCTTGATGATTATGGCCTTTATGCATTAATTCATGTTATGATTTACTTATAAAATCTTATGTTAATGCTTATTTTCTTATATGCTTATATGATCTAACATTTATATCATGAACATGATTTCTATTACTCTTACTTTATATGCTTTGGTTGAATGAGTTGTAGGTTTTAAGGCATTAGAAGGAGCAAAGGGTTTGGACCCTATGGGAATAGCCTCAAACGTAGGACCTCTGGGTAATACCTCTTCAGTATTAGGACTTTAGTATTCTAAGTATTAGGACTACCTATTTGTATGTCTCTTTATGTTTCATGCCCTTTGCTCTATTGGGGTTCTCAACCTAAGACCTTAGGGTGATTCTACCCATAATGCTACCCCTTACCCGGACGCCCTTAACACAACAGAAGATCGAGAACCTTCAAGATGCTCTGTAACAAGAAAATCACACAGAGGCTATGGCAAGATATCCACATGAGTATCAAGGGGGGCAGGGTCACAAGATCCATCGATCATGGGGCTCTAGTACCAGATAGCGAGCCTAAAGGATAAATTTAAAGACTTACGGTGAGTCTCCCCAGTGAGACCCAACATGTGGTGCACCCATTGTTTGGTCGAACGTCACATCTCGACTAAGTGCCTAAGACTGAGAGGCATGAGTAGTACTTCAAGGCCCATCATATCTCAAGGGACATTCTCAGGTCGAAACCAACTTAAGTATTATGAGGTCTGTATAAGCTTTGGAAACTCACCACGATTTTGTTTGATATTGCAGAAGTAATCAAACTTACGAAACAATAACTATTGTGAGTTTTGTGCATCCACGACTCACCATGTGGACCAGTGTCAAGCATTGGATGCACTAGCAGAGCGACTAGACGATTCGACCTTCAGGGTCAATGAGACTACTCGCGGAAGGTGAGGAGGAGGAGGACGAATGAGAGGAGGAAGAAAAGGGGACAAGGGACTTATGTGATGCTACAACTGCGACCAAGAGGGACATGTTGCCAATGATTGTCCTCTTCCAGGAAGACCTTGGTGCTCTCAATGTCGTGTTGATGCACACACAATAGAGAATTTCCCCGAGTTGATTGTAAGATGGGAAGAGAAAAGTAGGGAACATGGAACTAACTTGACCAATGCAAAGTCAAGGGCTACTAGAATAATTCCACTATCCAACATAAACATAGTCAACAAGGGCAGAAAGAAGATGGAGGTTGACCGGGGTGCATGAGATCCACCCCCGATTATTCAAGTAGCTTCCCCAAAAAAATTATACAACCTTGGGCAGAAGAAGAAATACTATCAGGAGGAAACACGGATGTTTGAAAACTTGGTGGAATCCTAGAAAGACAAGGTACGAGATGCGAAAAAACCCACTATTTCGTGCCTAATTGAGGAATGGTTTAGACTGTTCTTTTAGATTTTCGACAATGATCAGATGTTAGGAGGGCTAAGTAAGAGTCTAAAAGAAATTCTTCCGAAAGGTGAAATTGGGAAAGGAAGAATCTTGAAGAATATGTTGGAGAAGCACACAAGAATAATCCGAAGAAACAAGAAGATAACAGGCTCAAAATTCCAAATTGACACACGAGTGGAAGGATTCCATATCAAAGATACAATGTTGTACCTGGGTTCAGAGGTTAACATTCTACCTAGGAAAACATGGCAGGCACTGGGGATACCAGAGATGAAGTACTCACCAATCTAACTATGGATGGCTAACCAATATTATATTCTTCCCATTGGAAGGCTGGAAGAGGTGGAAGTAGATGTAGCAGGGCTCGAGACACACACATATTTTGAGGTGATAGATATAATGGGTGACAAAGATCTGTAACCAGCACTGCTTTGCATTAACTAGGCTTAAGAGAATTATTCTATCATGAATCTCAATAAGGAGTTAATGATCTTCAAGGTGGAGGGGATGTGGGTGATATAGCCACTGGATTCGTACCAGGGGCCAAGATTCAGAGAAATGATAGATGATCAAGATGAACCTAAAATGCTAGACAATCTCTACCAATTCATGGAAGGAACGAGGGAGGATTATATCAATCCCACAGTGGAAGGTCAATTAGGTAGAGGAGTATATAGAGCTCATAGGTTGGCTTTGAGGCTACATGGGATGCTTGGTAGCAAGGAAGATATAAAGCCAATACCATATTTTGTGCTACAATATGCCACATCAACTGAATTGGAACAAAGATACCAAATGGGACTACAAAGATACACTTCTTCATGTTCAAATATATTTGTAACTGTCTGCACTGATCGAACATCACCCTGAGTAAGCTGGCATGCTTATTCAATAGGCTATAAAGTGTCCAATATTCCATTTATACCTCCAGGAATCGGTGAATGTAATCCCTTAATGCGGCGATAACAATTCTGGGGAAAAAGGCAGGTGCATTCTTTAGTCCAAATGTCATGACGTGGTATGCATACCAGCCCCATTATGTGGTGAACTTCATTTTCTTCTTGTCCTCCTCTGTTATTCGAACCTGATGGTACCTTGAGAAGCCATGTGTGAAGGAGGAGGCTTCATTCCGTACAATGTTATCCAAGATCTCATCACTGAAAGGCATGGGGAATGGGTCATGTACACAAGGGTTGTTGAGGCTGGGGTAGTCTACACAAACCCTTATCTTCACGACATCCTTCTTATTTCAAATCACTATTGGGATGATTCATTATTCTTCGTCTATAAAAAAGATGAGTCTTGCTTCCAACATCTGATCTATCTCCTTGATGACCTCTTCTTTTACTCCAAGATTTAGTCTATATAGTCTATGCTTCATAGCCTTGGCGTCGAGATTTAGCACAATCTTCATTTCCCCAATGTATCCTATGGTTCCTTTTAATTTCATGACTGAAGCTGGGAATAGTTTCCCATACTCCTGCAACAAATCAAAATTTTCCTTAGTCGTGTACTCATCCTAGTAGTCCCCAATTGATTCGATCTTAGGTTAGTCATCCATTCTAAGGTTTTTCTTCTTCATCTTTACTAGGAGAAAGTGAGGGGCATTTGTTCCAGTTCCTTCTCGAATATCCCTTTCTCCTTTAGTCTCATGAAATTCCAGGTGTCTCAATCCCACTAGATCATCCTCCTCTAAATTTGCGCTCACCTTCTCACAAACCATGGACTCTGGGTACCCTTATTCATAAAAGTATTGTAGGAAATTTTCTTCAATACACCCTTCCCACAACTGGCTTGATGTGAAAAGAATCCTTTTGATGTCATAGAGAGCCTCAGTTAGTTTTCTGTCATTATCATTGAATGAGAAATTGCTACTGAATTGTTCATCCACCACGTCCCAGTCCTCGATTTGTCTCTAAATTTCTTCTTATATGTACCACTCCTGAGGGATGATACTAAAGGTATGTATAAACATGTGTACCCATAGTTCCTTTGGTATTTTTTTCGTGTTCCATCCATCTGTCCAACTCTCTAGGTGTTATTGGGGATCAAAGTCCCCCGTATATTTTACACTCTCTCATGGTCGGTCTCCTTAAAGCTTGAACCTTTCTCTCATGGCTTGCTTGATGTTATCCCGGTCACTAAGGGTGTTATGGTGAGATCCCTACCAGCGTGTTGGGGTTTCTTGCAGTACAATGTCCAACAAAGGTAGCTTGTGGCTTTCCCTTACAGTTCTATCAACATTATTTAGAAATATGTCTACCTAATCTATGACATGGAAAGTGGGTTAATCACTTACCTCTGTTCCAATCGAGTTGATGCGTCATATCATAGCACAACTTAGGTTATTGACATTGTATGCTCCTTGCTTCCAGGCATCCCATGTAGCCTCAGAGCCAACCTATGATCCTTGTATAATCCTCCAACTAACTGATAGTTCTGTCATGGTATTGATGTAATCCGCCCTCCTTCCTACTCTTAATCGATAGAGTTGGTCTAGCATTCCAGGTTCATCTCAGTCATCTACCAATTCCGTGAATCTTGGACCCTAGTACGAGTTGAGTGGACGTATTACTCGCATCCCCTCCACATCGAAGATCATTAACTCCTTCTTGAGATCGCTGACAACATAATTCTCATAAGTCGAGTCAATGTCAAGCAGTGCTAGTTACAGATCTTTGTCGCCAATTATATCTATCACCTCAAAATATGCATGTGTCTTCACCCCTGCTACATCTACTTCCACCTCTTCTAACCTTCCAATGGGCATAATGTAGTATTGGTTAGCCATCCGCAATTGGATTAGTGAGTACTTCAACTATGGTTTCCCCAGTGCCTTCAATGTTTTTGTGGGTAGAATGTTAACGTCTGAACCCAGGTCTAACATTGTATCCTTGATCTGGAATCTTACCACTTGTGCGTCAATTCTGAATTCCCTACCTATTCTCTTCCTATTTCTTCAAACTCTTCTCGTGTGCCTTTCTAGTAGATTCATCAATATTCCTTCTTCGCCATTTTCATCTTTTGACAAAACTGCTTTCGGACTCAGGTGTAACTCTCTTAACTTTTGTTCATTGTTGAAAATTTGCAAGAACAGTTTGAATCATTCCTAAATCAGGCCAGAAATAGTGGGTTTTACTTCATCTGGTACCCTATATTTCTAATATTCTGCTAAGTTTTCAAACATCTTTCTTGCCTCCTAATAGAATTGCTTCTTCCATTCAGGATTGTACGATCATTTTCTGGAAGCTACTCGAACAATCAAGGGTTGTTTTGGTGCACCCTGGTCAACCCCCATCTTCTTTCTGCCCCTAGTGACTATGTTTATGTTTGACAATGGAAGTATTCCAGTAGCCCTCAATTATGCATTGATCAAGTTAGTTCCATGTTCCCTAGTTCACTATTCCCATCTTGCAATCAACTTGGGGAAATCCTCTACTGCATGTGCATTAACCTGACATTGAGAGTACCAAGGTATTCTTGGAAGAGGAGAATCCTTGGTGACATGTCCCTCTTGGTCAGAGTTGTAGGATTGCACAAGTCCCTTGCCCCCTGTTATTCCTCCTCTCCTTCCTCCTCCACCTCCTCACCCTTTGCGAGTAGTCTCATTGACCCTAAAGATCGAACGGTCTAGCCACTCTGCTAGTGCATCCAATGCTCAACACTAGTCCATGTCATGATTCATGGATGCGCAGAACTCACATTAGTTATTGTTTGCTATGGTTGAGTACTTCTCCAATATCCGACACAATCGTGGTGAGTGTCCATAGATCCTACAGACCTTGCAGTACTCAAGTTCGTTTTGGCTCAGGAATGTCCCTTTAGATCCTACCGCGAATGTGTTTAGTAGCAATGGTGTAGTGTATTTTATTTTACATTGAATGATTATGCTCTTCTAAAAGAAACTTGGTCTTTAAAAAGGTACTCACGCATATAGTTTCATCTTCCTTCATCATCCTGGAACCTACAAAAATTTTGCAAATTTTCTCCAATAAAATGGAATACTATCAAAACAGAGAAGTGATTAGCCCCTCTTCATTTTATATATACAAAAAAAAATTCAGAAATAATACTAATAAAAAAAATTCAAGAACAAAAAATTAAATGCACTTTCACCTAATTAGTACCATGGATCACCTTTTACTATTTTGTTGGTGACTTCTTCATTGTGTTTCTAGCCAATTTTGACCTTAAGACCTCTTCTCCACACACTTAATGCTTCATCGATAATTTTCATAAGCTACTGAGTTGTGTCAATTTTGCAACTACCAAAAACACGGATCGTTGCATTACCTTGCCTCTTTTACAACTTGCATTTAGACTCAGATGGTGGTTTGTTAATTATTGTAGTTGGGTTTTAATCTTTGCAAGTTTTTATGATATTTGAACCCTATAACTGCATTTGTTATTTTTCTCTAGCACTCCACCCTTGTCCATGATCTCATGGATCAAGAGAATGCTTAAAATTCATAATTTTTGTATCAGCTTAAAACCAATGCCAAAGCATAGATCTCGTTGATCTGAATCCAACACACTTTGTTTATCTAAAATCTAACTTTGGATGCTCCTAGAAGTGCATTCTGTTCATTTTGTGAAACAGTGAAAAAAATGAATTTTTGAGTGGCAAGAATGCTTAGTCAACGTTTCGTACGCTGACTGGGTCATGACATGTCAAGTTTGACTTTTCTCATCGGGAAATGCGTGTTTAACATTTGTGACTAGTTGATTTGTTTACACATGTTTGTTTTCATTGGTTATGGTTTTGTTATGGAGGACCAACAAGGGAGTTCCACGACGGCCAACCAATGGCTGCCAGGTGGCCTCCTCGTAGTGGAGAAAAATTTGTCAAGGGTTGAACTTCACTCCTCAAGAATTGAACTTGAGACCTCATATGTACCAACAATGTTTCTTACCAATCCAATTAACATGTGTTTCTTGTTAGTTAAAGTTTCAATTGCCCATTTAGTTTTTAATACGCACGCATTGGGAGAAGGGGGTTGGGGCTAAGCCCTAGCCCCTAGCCCTCCAACACCATAGGACCATAGGTGGGTGATGAGGCTCATCATTGGTTAAAATATATGGACCTTATTACACCTCCAAGCTTACTAAAATCAAGTCTTCTCATAATTCTTTACATGTTTTAATTATATTATTCTTAATGAGATGAGTAAAAGTAAGATGTCATGTCTAGTGGTCTAATGTGCATTGATGGTAGCTCTTTGGGAGAAAATTATGGCAAATTAGGGCGCATGAACTTGATTGAGACAAGAAGAAGAGATTATAGGAGATGGATCTCCCTCATTAAAACCTCACTCACTCAAAGACCCCTCAATCAAATCACACCAGCTCGGAGTTGCAGGCAACCGAGTCATGAGGATCATTGGCACCCAAGCCAGTGATAGTTAAGAACCATTTAATCTCAATATTAGGATCCAAGCCTCCCTAGATTTAAGGAAGTTGTTGGCAACTTCAGTTGTATAAATAAAGAGTCCTAGAGCTTCATAGGATTCAGATTTCTTATGAAAAATAGCTAAGCAGTTTTCAAGTTGAAGGATTGTTACCAAAGACTGTTATGTATTTTTTGATATGTTCATGAAAATGAGCAGCATTCCCTTGATCCAGCATTGAGTTGACTCATATGGCTGAAGCTCTTGTGTTAGGGCCCAACCCTAGCAGTGGAGGTTCCTCTTACTATACTTGTATGATTAGTACCTCATAGATTAGTTGTTAAATTGATTTTGGTGTTGTTAAATTGCAAGTATTGGTAGATTTTATTAGTTTTCTTCCATTTGTGTATAGATTTAATAGTATCAGTATAGAGATAAGAAAATATTAAAAAAATGTTGATAACAAGTGGCTCTTACCTCACTCATCCCTTCAAGGACCATGGCTTGAGGAACAACTCACATTCAGCCCAAAAATATAGAATTCTAGTTTCTTATGAAATTTAGAGTTCTTTTGCTAATTAGGTCACCCTCTTTCAGTTTTAGAAGATAGTTTTCAGTTGTGATTTCTAATATCTTAAGTTTCGTATTATATTTCTTGTTGCTTCTGTTGTACCTGTTTCCTGTAGGTAGTCCTTGGCTACAAAAACTATGCTAGGAAACTAGCTCAACCAGTATTTAGGTTCAAGTTGGCCCTTGAACCATAGGGGGATCCCTCAGTACTTATGAGGCTTTATTTAACGTTGTTCACCTATCACTGAACAATAGCCTTTGAAGCACAATGGCTAGATTTATGGTTTTAATTGGGGTGGTTGGCGATCAGTGACAATCCATATCCATAATTAAAGGCCTCCCTCACAGCGTCCCTTCAGAATGTGTCAGCTTCTAGCATAACAGAATGACTTAGATTTTCAAGGATTATGATAGAAGAATGTAAGGAGATTCATAATAATTAATCAATTAGGCGAACTTCTTAACAACTAGGGAAATTTGGATGCGTGTAGAAGATTGTACACCCTAACAAAATATATTCAAAGGAAACTAAAGTCGAAACTAAAACAATTCTAAGAGGAGATATTTCGAACAGATAGTGCAATAAGCTAATATCTTTTAATGGCTATGATCTTGCCAAGGATTTCAGAGAGATTAAGACTTAATCTACACTTACCCTCACCTTCATATAAATGCTTTGACCATGTGTAGAAATAAGATATGAAACACTAGAAAGACAATCTAGAAAACACAAAATTCTGTAAAACGGGAGCTAGAAGGCTTTCATTATAAATACTATAATAGAATCTATTACAAAGTGAAGAGCATTGGCATCAAAATCCCACACATATTAGTTCAATTTATGAAGTATTTATACAATTTCCTCACAAAATATCTTGATAAAAATATCAAGAGCTATTACAAATACCTGAAAAGTATATTACAAAAAATAGAACACAAATAAGGGTAACTAAAACTATTTGAAGAGCTTTGGTACTATTCTTGAGGATTTCTGTTGATAAATAAGAGCAATTCGAATTTGATTGAAGCTCATATTTGATGAGATGGCCTCCAAGTCACTAACTGTTTTTGAGCTTTTTCCTCCCGAAATTTTGAAAATAGGGTCTGGTAATACCTTTGTTTCTCTCAAACCATAAAATCTATTAAACAACTGAGAGAGGTGTTTGTAAAAGATGATGTTGGAAAGACAAACCTCTTTCACATTTTCACAATTCATTTCCACCTGCTCATAAACCGCATTTGAAAACACTCACTAAAAACAGGAAAATGCGGGAAAACATGCCTGCAAAGATTCATCCGAATCTCCCAAACCATAACCTCTGTTACAAAACTGATAGACGTTTTTGTATATTAGAGTCTGCAAAAAAAACCCTCCTCTAGTTTACCACAATTAATTTCTAATTATCCACAATATGTTCTATAAAAAGGTGATGGAAAGAGTAAATTTCTAGAAAATATGCTTTTAAACAAATCATTAACATCTCCCAAATCATAATAGTTGTTAGAAAACTGAGAGAGTTTTTTTACATGAGGATTTTATCAACAAAATCCTCATTGCGTTTTTTAAAATTCATTCTCGGTTGTTTGTAAACCATGTTTGAATTTACTTTATTACATCATTTAATCATGTTTAAATGCATGGTTAACCAAATCAACTAGCTAATGAGACTTAAATTTACATTTTGAGGGCACATTTACTCTTGCAGACTGATGCAGGAGCATCAACGACCCAATCCAAAATAAAAAATTGGAACCTTCTAAGGGAGAATGTGTGGCAAGAGGATGAGATTTCCTCCAAATATGGTTGAGTTTGTTTGTAATTTATTATTTTACACAAATTTTGAGAGATGTGAATGATCTTAAGAGAATATCATGGATCTAGAATGATCCATGATTCTGTAGTTTTTCCTATAAATTGTGAACCTACATGTTGTGATGGGAGGTCGATTCAATGTAATACCAGGCCGAGTGCGTGCCAATCGAGGCCACATTGTTGTAATCAAGCTCGGAATATTAATGAAATCGATGTATCCTTATGTTTTCTGGTTCAGGTAGTATTTATGTGTTTTACCGATAATCACAGTAGATTAGCATTGAAGGATTAAATAGATATTAAGTGCTAACCCTTTATTAAGCCAAGTTTCTTTAAGTTCCATATTGAGCACGTGGGTAGTTTCCAAAGACGAGAAGTGGTATCTCATGCGCCCTAAATGTGGGAAGCGATATTTCTAAATTCTACGTGATTAATGTTAGCAGTTGACAGGTAACACAGAAAAACCACTTTTCTTGTGTGCTCTCGACCAAATATCAATCGTGCCAGAATCTGTATGAGATTGCACGACAACCATTGGATAGGATGGAGTAGATTGATGGTAGAGATCATCTGAGTTAGTTGATGAGTGCACGATGTGATATCCGTTGGATTGGGAGAAGTGAGATCGATAGTGCGATTTGAAGCACTTGATAAAAGGAGAAGTCAAAGAAGGACCAGTGGTGATTGGTCAAGTTTTGTTGTGATTCCGGTGATTAAAATGCTTCCAATTTATACGTCGGCCCATAACCCATAGGTCCATACATGAATTAACTAAAGAGGCATCTTTGTTGTCATCATTTTTGGTATCACAGTAGAAGAAGAATCTACGTGCAAAAGAAGGAGGTACAATTATGTTCAATATTGGAGAGTTTATGATCTTTAAATTATCATATAGATAGTGGCAAAAGAGGTGAGAAGATTGCAGCAACCTAGAGCTAGGAGTGCTCATATGGTTCTAGAGAAGAGAACCAAAGAGATGCCCAAAGACTAAGCTCAGAGGAGAGAAGCTTAGTGATGTATCATTTAGCAAGGGGGACTTGTTACTATAGAGGTTTTGTTGTAGCTCACGGGAAGATCATAAAGGTAATTCCACAGAGGATGTGGGTAGAATTGCTAAAGGATGAAAAAGGCATATGACTAGGAGGTCATAAACTTTTGTACCTCAGAAGTCTGATGCAAGAGCATCAACGACCCAATCCAAAGTCGAGTTTTGGAACCTTCCAAGGGAGAATGTGTGGCATGAGCACAAGATTTCCTCCAAATCTGATTGAGTTTGTTTGTAATTTGTTATTTTATGTAGGTTTTGAGAGATGTGAATGATCTTAGGAGAAAATCATGGATCTAGAATGATCCATGATTTTGTAGTTTTTCTATAAATTGGGAAACTGCATATTGTGATGGGAGGCCAATTCAATGTAATACCAAGCCGAGTGTGTGCCCATCGAGGCCACATCATTGTAATTGAGCTTGAACTATTAATTAAATCGATGTATTTTTATGTATTCTGGTTCATGTATTATTTATGTGTTTTATTGATAATCACAGTTGATTAGCGTTGAAGGATTAAATCTAGATTAAGCACTAACCCTTTATTAAGCCAAGTTTATTTAAGTTCTGTATTGAGCACATGGGCAGTTTCCAAAGACGTGAAGTGGTATCTTGTGTGCCCTAAAGGTGGGAAGTGGTATTTCTAAATTCTACACGATTAACCTTAGCGGTTGACACGTAGCATTGGAAAACCACTTTTCTCGTGTGCTCTCGACCAAATATCGATCATGCTAGAATCAGCGCGAGATTGCGCGATGGCTGTTGGATCGAACGGAGTAAATCAATGGTAGAGATCGTCTGGGTTAGTTGATGAGTGGACGACGTGATATCCGTTGGATTGGGAGAAGTGATATTGATGGTACGAATTGAAGTGCTTGATAAAAGGAGAAGTCAAAGAAGGATTGACAGTGATTGGTTAGGTTTTGTTGTGATTCCACTGATTAAAATGCTTCCAATGTATATGTGGGCCCATAACCCATAGGTCCATGTGCGAATTATCTAATGAGGTAGCTTTGCTATCATCACAGACCCATTTATTATTTATAAACTGTTAAAACCTATTATATAAGAAAATTTAAATTATCAAAACTAATCATGCTACAACATTAGCTCCCATGGGGACTACTTCCCCCTTGTGGGATGTAGAGAACTAGTAGACTGGTTGACTTTAGTGTTGGGCATGGAGTCATACCATAAAAACGTCAACCACTGATTTTCCATCTTATGTATAAATATAACCAATCCCCATGGATTAGTATTGTCAGTTGAATACTCTATTACTACACACTACAACCTACAACTGTAAAACGCAACCATATGCCTGCACTAGTTCGGATACTCTTTCATACTATTATATGAAAACTGAAAATTTTAGAGACTGAAAATATAAGTTTCTCTATCATATACTCTTCAAATCACACCACTCATATATAATGAACACGTTGATCTACTACATAATGAAACTGACAATATTTATTCAATCCCCCCACCTATATCTAACTGAACTGAAAAACTTTACATTGTTAGGTTTAATCTTCTTTCCAATGTAACCAAGTGTGGAGTGGGTTTATTGATAAACCATGTTTCCAGTAGCTAAAAATGTAAAGAATATATACAATATGAACATGAAATGCCCTGGGAAACTTATACTCATGGGTTACTTTAAAATATGCGTCCTCTGTAGACATTTTAGATTTCTGACCATGGCTGAGAGGGAGAGACATATACTATTGATTACAAGTATCAATGAGCCTTGCATAGTAGTAAAGGTAGCTGAAATTTTGAAGCAGTGGGATTGCTTACATGGTGGAATCACCATATTACAAAGTGGAGTTGCCAGGTGAAAAAAATGAAACCTATATTAAATGCCTACTCGTTCACCAGCAAGGAATAGATCTAATCTTTATTGTTCCCCAGAGAAAGATATCTTCATTACTTCACTCCCTGGAAATGACTCTAGATGTTGTACATGTTTCCTATATGCAATCCTTGGATACAAAAACTATGTTAGGAAACCAACTCAACCAGCCTTTAGGTTCAAGCTGGGCCTTGAACCAAAGGGGGCTCCCTAAATGGTTACAAGACTTTGTTTAACATTGTTCACCTATCAATTAACAACAACCTTTGAAGCACAATGGCTAGATTTATGGTTTTAATTGGGGTGGTTGGCAATCAATGACAATCCATATCCATAATTAAAAGCCTTACTCACAGGGTCCCTTCAGAACGTGATAGCTTCCAGCCTGAGAGAATGACTTAGATTTTGAAGGATTATGATAGAAGAATGTAAGGAGATTCATAGTAATTAAGAAATCACACAGACTTCTTAACAAAGAGGGAAATTTGGATGCCTATAGAAGATTTATACAACCCAACAAAATATATTCAAAGGAAACTGAAGACCAAACTAAAACCAATTCTAAGAGGAGCTATTTCAGATAGATAGTCCAATAAGATAATATATTGTAATGGCTATAATTTTACAGGGGATTTTAGATATATTAATACTTAATCTATACTTACCCACACCTTCATATAAATGCTTTGAACGTGTGTAGAAATAAGATATGAAACACTAGAAAGACATACTAGAAAACACAAAATTCTTTCAAACTGCAGCCAGAAGGATTTCATTAAAAATAGTATAATAGAATCTATTACAAAGCAAAGAGCCTTGGCATAAAAATCCCATGCATATTACTTCAATTTATGAAGTATTTATACAATTTCCTCATGAAATATCTTGATAAAAAATATCAAGATCTATTACACATATCTGAAAATGGTATTACAAAAATAGAACACAAATAAATGTAACTAAAAATATTTGAAGAGTTTTGGTATCCTTGAAGATTTTTGTTGATAAAGAAGAGAAATTCAAATTTCATTGAAACTCATATTTGATCACATGGCCTCCAAGTCACTAAGTGTTTTTTAGCTTTTTCCTCCTGAAATTATGAAAAATAGGGTACTATAATACCTTTTTTTCTCCCAAAAAATAACTTCTGTTAGAAAACTAAGATAGGGTTCTATATATGATGATATGTTGCAAAAACCTCTTTCTAATTTTGAAAATTCAGTTCCACTTGCTTGGAAACCGCATTTTAAACCACTTACTAGAAATAGTAAAATGCAGGAAAACATGCCTCCAAAGATGCATCCAAATATCCAAAACCATAACCTCTGTTACAAGCATGAGAGAGGTTTTTGTAGATTAGCGTCTTAGGAATAAAAACCTCCTCCCTTTTACCACAATTTATTTCTTATTATCCACAATATTCTCTACAAAAAGGTGACTGAAATAGAAACTTCTGGAAAATATGCCTTTAAAAAAATCATTAGCATCTCCCAAATCATAAAAGTTGTTAGAAAACTGAGAGAGCTTTTTGTACATGAGAATGCTATCAACAAGAACCTCTTTCTGTTGTTGAAAATGTGTTCTTGGCTGTTTGTAAACCATGTTTGAATTTACATTATTACATCATTTAATCATGTTTAAATGCATGATTAACTAAATCGACCAACTAATGAGACTTAAATTTTCATTTTGAGGGTGCATTTACTCTTGAAAAGACATTTATTATTTCTAAACTACTAAAACCCATTATATCATCAAATTTAAAATATCAAAAATAATCATGTGACAACAGTTTCCATAATAGGTTTCAAGCATTTCCATGCATAAACATGGCAAATAAATGATGCAAATTTCGTTTTCTTATATTTTTGTAAATCCTTCTTGTTTTGAGATGATTTATGGATAAATTACATCAATGATGTATATGTTGCAGGCGTTTCTACATTGCAAGAAGACCTTATTTCATCAGCCTTAGCCAAACCAAATCCACCCATGATTGCCAAGGGCCACTAAGTTCTCAATTCGAAGTATCGTCTTACAAAGACAACTTGCCATGCTTATTGAGAAAATCCAACGATCATAAATCTTTGGTTTGAGTTCTGAGTGAGTTCCAAATACTCCCTTGCCTTATTTCGTCTATTCCTCACCTTTCCTAAGCGCCATACCACTTTCCAAATCCCTCATGCTTTCGGCTTGTTCGTGTAGGAAAACAAGGGATCATGTAGGTGAAATAGGAAATCATGTAGACATCCTGTAGGAAAACCCGTAGTAGCTCGTTTTGAGCTCGATTTGTGAAAAAATAATCACAAAATCAAGGGGAAGACCCCTACTTGACTCCCAAGCCATCTGACCCATTGCACTCATCTCCCTCCATGCCTATCTCACTTGCCATGCAACCAAGAAGGATTAGCATTCATGTTTTTACAAAAATACAAAAGGAAAAAGGGTTTTATGTTTATTCATGTGCACAACAGTTAAGTTATTGTTTATATCAGATTTCATGCCTAGTGTAGTTAAGATTTCACATGTGTTAAATTAGAATCCTTTTCAAATCAAGGTATATTAACAAAGCTAGATGAGTTTGAGCATTTTAGGCATCTATTTCATTCTTTCATTACTACAGTAGGTAGCATTTCAATCCTCTCAATTAGGGTAAAATTCTCCTTTCTCAATTGGTACTCAAACTTCTTCTAAATCAATAGAATGTTGGTTTGAGAAACCCTAGTGGTATATCGCCCCAGCTTAGGAATGACAAAGAGTGGACCCATTACATCCATTTATGTATATAACACTGTCACCTCCATGTTTGTACGAACCTTGAGTTGATGAGGTAAAGTTGGTAGCCCCAGGAGTTGCAACATTCTTGCTGCAATACTGGTGCTCATCACTTTTTGGTGTTGTTGCCAAGGAGGTGTCTAAGTAGATGCAATTTCTACTTTCTTTCTTCCATTTCTTATCTCTTTCATTCTGGTATTAGCTCCATTTTACAAAGTAGTTGTAATTTGGTTTTCTTTCCTTTCAATTCAGTTTGTCTTCTCAATTCTGCGATTAGTCTTAAAGCTTAAAAACAAAACAAAAAAACTCCTTTCATGCCTCATAGGAATAGGGATAACTTAGGAAAATTTCTATCAAAGACCCCCACCACTTCAAACATCTAACCTTCCCTCTTTTTTGGTGGATGTGAATTAGAGGACCCCTTAGGAAAACAACCAGAGAATTTGAATAGCTTATAGGGGAAGAAGACAAACCCATTCCAAATGACATAATGGCTAAAAATAGAAATGAAAGGGAACATAGAGAAAGAATTTAGGGTTCTTTTTCCATTAGAGAAACCAATGGGGTGTTGGAAATAATATTGAGAGGGGGGGGGGTGAATCAGTATTATCTGGTCAATTATTTTCTTTTCAAACCTAGAACATTTACACTACTTCAGTTAGAGAAAACCGCGTATATACGCAACTACAGATAAGGAAACCTGCATATACCATGCAAACTTATAATTTAATATATTCTACAGATGTTGAACATTAATCTGTACATCAGAATCATATAAATAGTAACCATGAATAGTAAAATAGAGCAGAAGACAATCACACACAAGAACACAAGATATAAGGTGGAAACCCAATGTGGGTGAAAACCACCTGCTACAATATGTCTCTATCTTTTCAATTAGAAACTTCTTTTTACTATGATTTTGTACTGGTGCAATCCTTTACTAGTACGTAGGTTGCAACTTGCAGAGAGCTACAACCCTCTCTTTTCTTCCAGGGACCACGTTTCATAAATTTTCAGACTGGATCCATGAATATCAATCAATCAAACAATCTCTTTTTCACCAATTAGTACTCAATCAAATAAACACTTCTCCGACTGTTGTACCCATAATAAAGTAACAGTAATCACGCATCAATTATGAACCCAGAAAACTATAGCTAAATAGCAAAAGTAGCTAAAACATAATTCAATAGACGTATGCTGCTTCACTATTCAGAAACCTGCATGCATACGCTTCTATGTTGAGACCAACCTGCGTATACGCTTCTTTCACTTGCAGAAACTGCATGTATATGCTTCTTCGTCGAGACCAACCGGCGTATACACTTCTTTCACTTGCAGAAATTACGTGTATACGCTTTTGGGTCGAGACCAACCAGCGTATACGCTTCTTTCATTTGCAGAAACTGCGTGTATATGTGCCTTAGCTTCACTAAACCTGCGTACAGATCTATAAAGGATAATTCACTCTTTTAATCATTCAGACATTAGTTAACCCAGATTATCAGATTTATAGATCAAGCGTGTGCCACATATCACAAATCAAAATCATACAGAGATACCACTATTCAAGCTTTAATGTTTTAACCCATCAAGAGAACTTATCCTTCCCTTTTGTGCTCAGGTTCCTCCTTCATTCAGATCCAGATTTGCACCATAACCCAATCACTAGTATTCCAAATCTAGCATGTTATCAGATTTTCAATAATTCAGATAATCCTTTGCCTAATGGTCTTCTTCCTCTTTTATAGTCTTGCCTTTCACAGTACCATAGCCCAAAACCATAGTAGATCAATACCAAGGACCCAATACTTGGGATCAACACATCAAACGAGATACCAAGGTCCAAAACCATAGGTTCAAATACCAAGGACAACATACCATGGACCAAAAATCAGATCTCCCACATGTCTCCACATGTACGTGCTTTTTCCCTCCATGAAAGTCCGTGTATACGCATACACAACTTTTGAATAACTAACCCGCATGTATACGCGCCTTCGTCACGGAGAACCTGCGTATATATATTTTTCTTTCATTTTGAGACCCTGAACTGAGATCTGTCACCAAAGTGAATTGCCATCAAGGACAACATGTATGCCATAGCACCAAACCTGCCAAACCTGTGCCATAATGCCAACAATCTCCCCCTTTGGACTTGATGGCAACCCCAAGATCCTCAAGATCATTCTCCCCCTTTGTCATCAAGGGCAAAGGGTTGTGCTCCCCCTGAGTACATGTTGAACTCTCTGCTCTGCTGTGACTTATACATCATAAGTGACTTTCCTATCACCAAAAGACTCTATACATCCATATGTCACCCAACCAAGTGGGGATCATCCACCCAGCCAAGTGGGGATCATCCACCCAACCAAGTGGGATACATCAGAAGACAATCAAGTACATTACATCTTTCATCCCAGGCATAGTAGGGAAATCAAAATAGGCCGTTACATGACCTTGATATATACATGACATAGAGACAAAACATCTAGAGCAAGACTATGAAAGACATTAATAAGAATATCAACAGCATCTGTCAAACACTATGCAGATCAGCAACCATGTTCTCATTTTGTTCTCCTTCTACAGTAGATCCACCTGAAACTAAAGACAACTTGTGTACAAGAACCAAGAGCTTATAAGGGAATGCCAACAATGCATTATTACAAGATTATCTGCTCCACCTGAACCTGTGCCAGATGGTCTTTGTCAGACCCATATCAGACTCTCTTCAACCAGAGTCTGTCCCTACTGATTTCCTTCAACCAACATATATGCGACTGTGCCTACATAAAACTACGTATGTACGCGGATCCTCCTCATGCAACTCACGTACAACCTCTTTTCTTGGAAACAGATAGGTTTCAACATGAATATGATACCTCAACTACTCCCAGCTTCTGTCTGAGGTATTCAAATGTCTACCTAGGCAGTGATTTGGTGAGTATATCAGCAACTTGTTCCTCAGAGGGAACATACTCCAACTTGACCTTTTGTTCAAGCACTTGTTCCCGGAGGAAATCATATTTGATAGGTATGTTCTTGGCCTTTGAATGCATGACTTGGTTCTTTGAAATGCTGATTGCAATTCTATTATCACATAAGATGGAGATAGGTGGTGTACAAGTGATTTGAAAATCCTGCAAGGTTTGCATCATCCAAAGGAGTTGAGTGCAACAGGATGTAGCAGCTACATATTCTGCTTCATCTATAGATAAAGCAATAGAGCTCTGTTTCTTGCTGAACCAAGATACTAATCTGGAACCCATAAAGAATGCACCACCACTAGTGCTTTTTCTGTCATCCACGCTTCCAGCCCAATTTGCATTTGTATAAGCATGAAGTGTGAGATCCGCATCTCTAGGATACCATAGGCCATAGCTTTGAGTTCCTTGAAGATACTTGAAAATTCTCTTTACTGCCTGAAGATGAGTTTCCTTAGGATTTGCCTGAAATCTTCCAACCATTCCTACGGCATGCATGATGTCTGGTCGGGTACCTGTTAAATAGAGCAGACTTCCAATCATGGATCTATAGGTTGGTTGATGCACTGCTGCTGATTCATCATTTGCACTGAGGCTGCATCCTGTGACCATAGGAGTACATACTGGTTTCGAATCTTCCATGCCATACTTCTTCAAGATCTGCTTGAGGTACTTGGTTTGAGATAGAAAGATACCGCCTTTATTTTGTTGGATTTGTAAACCAAGAATATATGTTAGTTCTCCAAGCAAGGACATTTTGAATTCCTTTTGCATTACCAAGGCAAAGTTTTGACTCATAGCTTCTTCATTACTGCCAAAGATGATATCATCTACATACACAACAAGTATTAGCAATTTGTTATTTTCAATTTTTATATAAAGATTGCTATCTGCTGATCCTTTTGAAAAACCTTGTTGATGAAGGTATCTGTCTAGATGATAGTACCAAGCCCTTGGTGCCTGTTTGAGACCATAGAGAGCTCTCTTTAGTCTACATACAATATTTGGATAATTACCAAGGATGAATCCATCTGGCTGCTCGATGTACACTTCTTCTTCTAAGTCTCCATTCGGAAAGGTTGATTTCACGTCCATTTGAAATACTTTGAACTTCTAAAAGCTATAGAGAGCAAGGAACATCCTGATGGCCTCAAGTCTAGCAACGGGAGAAAATTTTTCTTCAAAGTCTATTCCTTCTTGTTGTGCATAACCTTTACAAACAAGTCTAGCCTTGTTTCTAATCACTTCCCCATTTTCATTCAACATGTTTTTGAAGATCCATTTTGTCCCTATGGCATTCTTGTCTTTTGGTCTAGGAACCAACTCCCAAGTGTTATTCTTTTCGATCTGCTCAAGTTCTTCATCCATTGCTTTGACCCAAC
Source organism: Pinus taeda (assembly GCA_000404065.3). Lineage (NCBI taxonomy): Eukaryota > Viridiplantae > Streptophyta > Pinopsida > Pinales > Pinaceae > Pinus > Pinus taeda. Next base: position 57,336 of record APFE030365984.1, on the reverse strand, counting down.
ATTCATATTTGCATGCCTCTCTTACATTTTGTGGTTCAGTGGAGGAAAGTAATACCAAATAGCTTGAAGCTTCTACAATTTTCTTCTTGTTTGTATACCTTCCTCTTTCTGCCCCAAAATTTATGTTTCTGGATGATTCTTTTGAACGTATCTGGATGCAGTCTTTTCTTCTATCCTTATTTGTTCTTCAGGTTCCTCATGGGTTTCTTCTTCATAGGTTTCTTCTTCATCATGAGTTTGATTTGATGTTTATGGATAGTCCTCATCATCTTCGAAATCTTCAAATCTTACCTACCTAGGAGTGTTTTCTTCTTCATCAACCACTACATCAATACTTTGAACAATTTTTCGAAACCTTTTATTATAACACTTGTATGCTTTGCTATGGGGAGAGTAACCAAAGAGAATGTCTTCATCTGCTCTAGGTTCAAACTTGCCAAGATGTTCATCAGTATTTTTGATATAACATTTTCTTCCAAAAATTTTGAAATATTTTACCGAAGGAGTCTCACCATACCAGAGCTCATGAGAGGTTTGAGTGCTATTCACCCGGACATTTGTTTTCTTGAGAATAACAATTGCAGCAAATGCATCTTCACCCCAGAAAGTTGCTGGAGTTCCAGACTCATCAAGCATAGCACGAGCCATTTGTTGAACCGTTATGTTCATCCTTTATACCACTCCATTTTGCTGAGGAGTCCTGGCTATAGAGAGTTCCCTTCTTATTCCATGTTCTTCACAAAAATTGAAAAATTCATTTGAGGTAAACTCCGCACCTATATCAGTCCTGAGGCATTTAATTTTGTGATCTGATTTGTTTTCAACCAAAGCTTTGAAGGATTTGAATTTTTCGAAGGCTTCATCTTTGTTCTTCATAAGTCCTATCCAAACCATCCTTGAGTAGTCGTCAATGAATAATATAAAGTATTCTTCTCCGTGAGGCGACCTTTTCCTAGATGGACCACATACATCATTATGGACAAGTTCAGGTGGGCTACTAGCTGATCCTTACTTCTCAGGGAAGTTAGTTCTGGTTTGCTTACCAAATTGACATGATTTGCATATTGTATTGTCTGGGATTCTGATGTTTGGAAGACCATGAACTACCTGGTATTTTCATTCTTTCCTTATTTGTGAGAAACTTAGATGCCCCAACCTCGGGTGCCATAGCCAGTGTTCATCATTCTTGCTCAGATAGCATTGTTGTTGTCTTTCTTTGAATATGTATAAATTATTTGGAGTTCATATGCCTTTGATCACTGTTTCTCCTGTATCAAGATCACGAACACTACATCTATTTGATCGAAATATTACCTATGTTCCTTGATCGCACATCTGACTGGCACTCAATAGATTATGCTTTAAGCCATCAACATACATAACATTTCCAGCTTTGACCTTGTCTTTTAAAATAACAGAACCTTTACCTTTTATGAGTGCAGGGGTGTCATTTCCAAATGAGAACTTCTTCTCCTTCTCCAAGGCACTGTATGACTAAATTTTTTCTTTATCACCTGTCATATGTTTTAAACATCCACTGTCAATGTACCATTGATTTTCCTGCCCTTCTACATATAAGGCTATACCACATCTTTCTGGTTGTGGTTCTTTGATTCTCCATGTTTTGATATTTAAGGCTTGCTCCTTCTGAGTTGTCTGCCAAAACCTACTCTTGCATTCATAATCTACATGACCAAAATTATTACAAATAGAACATTCTATTTCATTTTCAAGAGCAAAAAAATTATTGTAGGTCCTTTTCATGATCGCAGTCATTCTCCTCTATTTTTGAGTTTCTCTAGTCATGATAGTTTTGTAGGCAACACACTAAACTACTTTGTGTCCAAAGTTGTGACAAGAGAAACATTGGCCATTGAAGAAATTCCTGTGATTATCAACCCTGCGGACCGAATGATTGTAGTTGACCTTCATTCTTGAGGAAAATTGAGAATGATTTACCTGACTTCTGTTGTAGCTTATGTTTATCCTTGAAGTAGATTTCCCCTAATTTTCTTGGTGATCTCTGTTAATTCTAGAAGAAAAATGTCCCTGGTTTACCTGGTGATCTCCATTAGGCCTTTGCTCACTCCTCCTTGTTGCATCAAGATAACTTTTGGAGGTGGATGGTTTCTGCACTTGAGTTGCTTCTTCGTTATATCCCAGACCCGTCTTGATTAGACGAGAATGTTGCACTTTGATAATCTCATCTATCGTTTCATATCTTTTAACAAATCTAAGATTAAGAGCTTTAGTTTTCTCAATCTCTTTTCTAAGTCCCACAATTTCACATTCTAGCTTTTCATGATGTTTTTCACTCTCAGCCAGTTGAAATTGCAAAGTATTAATAATCATATTTTTCTCTTCTAAAAAAATTTTGAGTTTAGAAATCTCTTCATAAAGACCTTCTTCATCTATAGCATCCTTAAAATCATCATCTTCAAAAGCAATTAAAAGTCTGTAGTTATTACCTCATTCATCTTCATCATTGTTTGAGAGTCCATCATTGTCTTCATGAGTGTAGTATATTTTCTTACTTACGTTTTGTTTCTTGTTCCATCTAATAGGTTCCTTACCTTTGTCAAGTTTATGAGGACACTTGGCAGCATAGTGATTGACTCTTCCACAAGCAAAGTATTTTAAGGGTAACTTACCTCTGAATCTTCCAACACCCTGTTGAAGGTTCTTGACAAAATTTGATTCTTCCTCTTCTTCTAACATATGTCCTAACTCATAGTAATCTCCTTTACCTGAAGCCTTGAATGCAGCTTCTCTCCTGTCTGATGGTCCTCCTTTCGTTATTTATAAGTGGTTAAAATTCCGTGTAGTTGCGACATGGTAATTTTCTCTAGATTCTCCTTTTCTTCTATTGTAGAAACTTTTGATTCAAATTTAGGAGACAAAGATCTTAGAACCTTTTCAACCACAACAACCTCTTTTATTTCTTCACCCAAATGTTTCATAAAATTAACAACCTCATCTATACGAAGGAAATAGTTAGCCACACTTTCATCATTGTACATCCTGATATTTTCATACTGAATTCTAAGGGTTTGAAGTTTTGCTCGTTTTACCTGCTCATCTCCTTCATAGCTCAGCACGATCTTGTCCCATATTTCTTTTTCATTTCTATACTACATAACCTTGACAAACTCTGATTGAGATAGACATCCTAATAGAGTGTTGATAGCCTTTGCATTTGTTTCAAACTGCTTCTTCCCAGCTAGATCTGTAGGAGTTGCTGATGGAAAAGTGTACCCTGTATCTATGACATCCCAGACTTCTATACCAAGAGATTGAAGATAGGTTATGACTCTTACCTTCCAATAGATGAAGTTGGTCCCATCAAAAATTGGTGGCATGATTGATGCTTCTCTCTCGCAGTTGCTCATGATGATAGATCATCCTTCAAGTGATCAAGCTTCTTCTGAAGGACCCGCTCTGATACCAATTGTTGGAAATAATACAGAGACGGGGGGTGAAACAGTATTATCTGACAATTATTTTCTTTTTCAAATTCATAACATATACGCTACTTCGGCTAGATGAACTCACGTATATATGCAACTTTAGATGAGGAAACCCGCGTATACTATGCAGATCTATAATTTACTTTATTCTATAGATGTTGATCATTAAGTTATGCAACAGAATCATATAAACAATTACCAGGAATAGTAAAACAGATCAGAAGAAAACCACACACAAGAACACAAGATATAAGGTGGAAACCCAATGTGGGTGAAAACCACCTACTGCAATTCGTCTCTATCTTCTTTTTAATTAGAAACTTATTTTTACAATGAGTCTGTATTGGTGCAGTCCTTTACCAGTACGCAGGCTGCTACCTGCAGAGAGCTACAACCCTCTCTCATTTTCCAGCTTCTCCTGGAAGGGAGCTACAACCCCCTTAGTTCTTGAACTAGTTGAGTTACTACCTATAGAAGGCTACAACCTTCTCTTCCTTCAAGGGACCACGTTTCATAAATTTTCAAACTCGATCCACAATTAACATTAATCAAATATCAAGAATTTCTGCATCAACCAAACAACTTTTCACCAATCAAGACTGAATCAAAATAAACACTTCTCTGACAATTGTACCCAGATCATAGCAACTATAATCACACCCCAAATTCTGAACCTAGATCACTATAATAATCAACAGAAGCAGCTAGAACATAATTTAAGAGACATACACTACTTTAGTATTCAGAAACCTGCGTGCATACACTTCTGTGTTAAGAGCAACCCACGTATACGCTCTTTGCCTTACTGAAGCTGCGTGTATACGCTTTTGTGCTAAGATCAACCTGCGTATACGCACTTTTGACTAACAGAAACTGCGTGTATACGCGCCTTCTTTTCACTGAACCTGTGTACAGATCTATAAAGATAATTTACCCCTTGAAATGATCAAATATTAGTTTACCCAGATTGGTAGATTTATAGATCAAGCAAGCGCCACATACAACAAACACAAGGATACTATCATTCAAGCCTTAAGATTTTAACCCATCAAAAAAACTTATCTTTCTCCTTGCGCTCAGGTTCCTTCTTCCTTCAGATCCAAATATGCACCATCACCCAATCATAGTATTCCAGATCTAACACATTTCAGATACTCAATAATTCATATGGAACCTTTCCAAATGATCTCCTTCCTCTTTTATAGCCTTAGGCCTTTCACAATACCATGGTCCAAAACCATAACAATTCAATACCATGGACCCAATACTTGGGATCAACACTTATGATGAGATAACGTGGCCCAAAACCATAGGTTCAAATACCAAGGACTAAATACCACAGACCAAAAACAAGTTTTCCCACATGTACACGCTTTTACTTGCATAAAAGTGTGTGTATACGCATATGTGCCTTGGGAACGTCCAATCCGCGTGTATACGTGGCTTCGTCAAAGTGAACCTACGTAAATGTCTTTTTCTTCTTTCTAAGTGCCTAAACTATGATCTGTCACTAGAATGAGTTGCCATGAAGGACAACACCTATGCCATAGCACCAAAACTGCCAAACTTGTGCCAAAATGCCAACAATTTCCACCATGACGATCCAGAAACAGGAACCCAAAGATCCAGAGGAGGAGGAACATCTCTTCCAGTCTCAAATGTCGGTAAAGTGATCCCCATTGTAGTTCATTGTCAACACTAAGAACCAAAAGAACCTCATTTCGACAGAGGTCATGAAGCAGCTGGGCTTACCAACCACAACACATCCAGAATCGTACACCATCGGGTGGCTTCACCAAGAATGGGATATTTCCATGAACCAACAGTGTCGCCTTCCATACAACATCAAGCCCTTCGCGGATGAGGTATTATGTGACATTTCTCCCCTTAAATTTTGTGATGTATTATTAGGACAACCATACTTGTTGAAGTGACATGCTGTGTATGAATCAAGGCCTTGTGCTATTATTATTACTTTAGGAAATAAGTTGTACAAGACACCAGAGGTAGCACCGCCTATTGCCATCTCTTTGGTTACTACAAAACAATGCAGTAAGCTCATTTCCAAAATTGGGAAATTTGTTTTCCTGATGATATGCCCTCAAGAAAAGATGAAGGCGGTGGCCACGACCTCTAAACAGGGCCCCTTTGCATGAAAACTCTAGATGGATAAGGCCATGGAGGAGTACGAGGACATCTTCACCTCCCCCACAGGTGTTTCTCTCCACTGTTAGGTCAAGCACTCCATCGATCTGACCCGAGGTGTGCCGCTTCCCATTGGACCAATCTATCGATGCTCCATTCTGGAGAATGATGAAATCAAGGGACAAATTTAGGGGCTACTACAAAAAGGTGACATCCGTCTGAGTTCATCGTGCTGTGCGAGCCTAATCTTGTTGGTACAGAAGAAGGATGGGACTTGGAGACTCTGTATTGACTATTAGCCACTGAACAAGATCACTGTCTGTAATAGGTACCCGATCCCACGGATTGATGACCACTTGGACCAACTAAAGGGGGAAAAATATTTCAGCAAAACTGATTTGAAGTAAGGATATCACAAGGTACCAATCGAACCCTCCAATGTGTGGAAGACTACCTTCAAAGCCAAGGAGGGCCTTTTCAAATGGTTGGTTATGCCTTTCGAATTGAAGAATGCTCCCGCAACCTTCATGAGGCTAATGGATGACATCTTGTAGCCATTCACCAACTCATTTGTAGTAGTATAATTGGATGAAATCCTAATTTTTAGCCAAAGTTGGGAAGAACACCCCCACCACATCTGAAAGGTTCCCCAAACACTGCGGAAACACAAGTTATGTGCCAATTTGGAGAAATGCACTTTTGGCATGACCCAGGTTTAGTATTTGGGATACATTATTGATGAACAGGGGGTGCATGTGGATCCAACTAATATCCAAGTCATTCGGCATTGGCCCTCTCCAACCACTCTAACGGAACTCTGTAGCTTTCTAGGACTTGCCAACTTCTACCGCAAGTTCATGTTGTGATTTAGTCATATCACTTGGCCCTTGATTCAAGTCACCAAGGGAGGAGCGAAAGAAAAATTCTTTTGGTCTGAATCTCAACAGAAGGCATTCACAAAGTTGAAAGATCGCCTCTGCTCAGCACCAGTGCTCGCATTGCCAGACTTCCAACAACCATTTGAGGTTGAGATAGACGCCTCTGAATTTGCTATTGGGGTAGTCCTTACTCAACATAGGCATCCAGTGGCATATCACAGTGAGACACTTTCAGACACAGTCCAGAAGTATCCCACTTATGACAAAGAGATTTATTCCATTGTGCATGCCTACCGGCAATGGAAACATTACATTTTGGGGAAGGAAACATTCATCCATGTAGACCACTGACCCCTCCAGTTCATACAAACCCAACGGAAACTATAAAATGGTTGCCACCAGAAGTGGTCGACATATCTGCAATAGTTCCATTTGAATATCAAGTATAACAAGGGCAGTACCAATAATGTTGCAGATTGCTTCAGTCAACCATTGATCATGTTATTAACCATCGTGCTCAACTCTTGCGGGCACAAGGTTACTGATTGGCCACTTCTCTACAAAAGTGACCCAAAATTTGGCCACACATACCAAACACTTCTACCGCAGTTTCGTGTTGTGATTTTCTCATACCACATGGCCCTTGAGTCAAGTCACCAAGGGAGGTGCGAAAGCAAAATTATTTTGGTTTGAATCTTAAGAGATGACATTCATAGAGTTGAAATATCACCTCTACTCATCACCAGTTCTCGCATTGCCAGACTTGCAACAACCATTTGAGGTCGAGATATATGCCTCTGACTTTGCTATTGTGCTAGTCCTTACTCAACATGGGCATCCAGTGGCATATCACAGTGAGACACTTTCAGGCACAACCCAGAAGTAGCCCACTTATGAAAAATAGATGTATTCCTTTGTGTATGCCTGCTGGCAATAGAAACATTACATTTTGGTGAAGGAAATGACCATCCACAAAGACCACCGACCCCTCCAGTTCATACAAAACCTAAGGGAAACTGCAGAATGATCGCCACTAAAAGTGCTCCACATATCTGCAACAGTTCCATTTGAATATCAAGTATAACAAGGGTAATAGCAATAATGTCACAGATTGCCTCAGTCTACCATTGATCATGTCATTAACCATCGCGCTCAACTCTTTTGGGCACAAGACTGTTGATTGGCCACTTCTCTACAAAAGCGACACAGAATTCGACCACACATACCAGACACTCTTGGAGGGTCGGCATGTTCCAAAATTTCACCTCCAAGATGCGTTGTTATGCCACCTAGGTCACCTTTGTGTTCCTTCAAGCGAGCGTGCCAAGATGATTTGGGAAGCACACTATAGTCGGGCTACTAGGCATTTCGGGGTCGAGAAAATGGTGGAAAACTACAAAAGTATTTCTATTGGCCGAATCTTCGACAGGATGTTGGGAAGTACATCAGATCATGCACTGCCTATGCCATTTCCAAATCGACAATCAAGAAGAAAGGCCTCTATACCCCATTACCTACCCCTAGTCGACCTTGGGAATCCATCTTGATGGATTACATGTCAGGCCTTCCCTCCACTAAGTATGGAACTGATTGTATTTTTGTGGTCGTCGACAGGTTCTCGAAGATGGCCATTCTAGCGGCCTGCAAGAACAATATCGTGGCAGAAGCCACTGCTAAACTCTTCCTTGAATGAGTGTCGGTACACTATGGGATGCCATAGTCTATCATCTCAGATTGGGACAACGAGTTCCTCAGTACATTTTGGTGGAGTCTCTGGTTGATGCTGGACACCAAATTCACTAAGTCCACAACCTTCCATCCTCAAATTGATGGCCAAACAGAGGTTGTCAACAGGATGATTGTACACATTCTACGCATGTACAACTCAAAGCACCCATGCACATGGGATGAGAGCC